>CM030371.1:32715229-32778810 GCA_003604175.2 Clonorchis sinensis
CCATTGCATCTCGTAAAACTTACCGCTGAATAGTTGAAGTCGCCTCCCTGTTTGAACAGTACATCTAATGCCCTCAAAAAGAGAATACCTCGCAGATTCTTCCCCGTGAAGTTCCTTGGAAGAAAACAAGTATTGTTTGATCATTTCAGCTTCGTTTTCCAGACTTAAGGAGTAGCTGAGTGGGGGCGTTTAAGCAAAATGTGGTCAGTTGAGTCTCTTTGTGGGATTCGCGTGACTGGTTATTCTCAGTTCGGGTTGAAAAACTTCACAGTGCTGCTAAACTTTTTATTGCGCGTTAAATAGCCTCACAGGAGGAAACCAACGACTAAGTCTTTATCTTCTCACCCACAGGGCTAACCGAACTTCGTTTTGCTAACGAACTTCAATAATCCAAATGAAATAAATGGGTGATCAGGTCAAAAAAACCATTGAAAAGCTGCACGAGGCTGGCTGTTATTTGAGAGAGACAGAACCACTTCAGACAGAGCCCTACAATGAATCCCTGATTAGCGTACTGGACTTAGAGCAGCAAAAGTTGAATAAAAAGCGACAAGAACTGAAAACTCGTAGACAAGAAGCAATAGCGAATTTGCGAGAGAAGGGATTTCCCACATTTCGTCCAAATATTGATGAAGCAGATCACGCAACTCTTTGTACTGGCATACCTCCGCAAATCCAGCCAGTAAAGAACAGGTTGGTGAATCGAGATCCAGACAAGCCACAAAACCGGTTGCCTCCTGTGAGAATCTTTTTTCCCCATAGTTTGACAACCACAGGAGTTGGATAGTCCCAGTGGAGATTTTTGCGTGCTACAAAGAGAAACCATCCCGTTACCTGGACCCTATATTCCCGATCGTGTTGTTCGATCTCGACTCAGGGGTAAGTCACCTCTTAACGACAACTTACTTTGTCCTCCTCATGATAGTCCAACTGCTGGAACCGCAGTCCGCCGAATACAAAAGGCAGAAAATTTCGGATATCTTTCCTCAGCGAGTAAGCATCAAAGTGACAGAGTTCGTTGGGAGATATCACCAACAACCGCTCCGTTTGCTGAATTTCGGATGCATTCTTGCTAACCCAATAGAGAATCACGCCGACAAGAAAGTCCTGGAAATATATTGGATCATAATAGACCAAAAAACGCGAACAATATGGGATAGTGAATCAAGCCCAAAGGACTGCACCACTCTGATTGCAGTTGTCACATTGATTCTAGGATATAAGTTTACTTACAGTTAGAGCAGTTCATTGTAAACTCCTTAGATGCCAAAGCACGATTAGTTTTACAGTTCTTTTTAGTTCTTCTCGCTCATTTGTCAAACGAGTGGATCAATTGCCATTATTTTCTGCAGCAACCTTTACTGGTTGCGTACACGTTGGTCGATGAATTACTGGCCTGCCAGGAAAAGATTCATCACCACATTTGGAGACATCTTCAGTCAAAGTCTCACCACCCATCCGAGAACTGGCAAGCTACTTGTTAAACTCGAAAAACAGACCGACAGCAACTTGGCTAACAAGCCGTAAACGTGCCTGAACTGCCGATAATTCGACCGATTTCCCCAGTAACCTCTACTTCAGCATAGTGAATGTGTATTGAGTCGAGGTTGCAACCGTCTCTCTGTCATGTCATTTGAACCCACATATGCCTGTTTAAATCAGTGTCCCAGGAAAGATGCTTGGATTTCTGAGGCTGGAATATCAAGAAGCTTCTTGAGTTCAAAACTATTTCCTCCCTTCATTATTAGGAAGTCCAAGAAAATGGCTCGGTGACGTCGGATGATGACCTTGCTAGAAAGCGTCTCAACACAACAGGTTACCAAGAGTAAGTTATAAAGGTCTTCATTTGAACCTTTAAGAGCCTATGGAGAACCACACATTTATCAACCGAACACGTGCCGTCAAGTGTTCCCGATGAAAACACTACAGGCACTCCCGGATCCGCTCAGATCGATTGCTGGCTGGTCTTCTTATCATCCTGCGACGTCTACTTGGCAAGTAAGCCCCTCACACTTGAATGCTGTGTAGCTTTGACGCTCAGTTGACGTTGAAAGAATATCGTTTTGATGTTATTGAGCCTTGAAAGGGGTCTGGGTGAGAGAATATGTCAGATATTTACTTTCGAAATAGAAAAGACTCGAGGCTGTCTTGTGAGCTTCCCAGAACAGCCCCCAACCTCCCTGGGAGCCAATTTTTTGAGAGGCATCATAGCCTTATAGTTACACTGGGTGAGAACAGTCCTTTGTCTCTCTAGGGCTTCTTTACCTGAAGTGGACATTTACTTTGAAGGGTGAGAAAAAACTGTAGGCAAAAACAGCACTTCTCGCTTCTGATTGGAAGCAGCTGAAAACATCGCATTTTTGGGGACAACCGGATTTTTAGATTTTGGGACCCATTTGAAATACATATGTGGTCGGATCTCGGTAGATCGACTCTCCGAGACATTTCATCCCTTAGTAGATTTATCAGGTAGGCCTGACACAGCATGTGATCCACATGGAGAGACGTCACGAAACTCTTTTCCCAAAGGTGGATTCCCTGCAGCGGAACAATATGAAGCAACTAGCAAGATGAGTACCGCATGGAGGAAATACCCTCTTCATCTTGTCAAACTTTCCCTTGCTTCAGAGAACGTTCTTGTGTCTTACTCAGGGGAGTAGATTGCCTCTGAAGAAACTCTATCGGGGAGTAAATGCATAAAGGACGATGGTTTGTGGGGCGGGTTCAAGACAATCCGTATCAAGTATGGGTTCACAATAGGACTTATACAATCGTTTTTTACTGAAATGATGTAGTTCTATATCCTTTGTTGGCACAAATGAGTATCCTATCACCATTTTCCCCACACTTTTCTGCCATGGTTTGCTGTTCGGTCCAATGACAGCCGAAGAACTTCAATTCCTCCAAGTTCGATAACTTGATGCCTCGTTATGACTTCATCAATGAGAACAGACCATATGAATTGTAAGTCCTTATAGCCATTTGCCAAAATCTTTGATGCACTCATTTGCACTACAGTTTGGTTTTCACGAGACACTCAACCGAATCTCTCGTCTATGATGTTCTTCTTCAACTGAATGTGCTGCACCAAGGTCACCTCATGTTCCACCCGCCACAAGCTGTCAGGCGAGGAATTCCGCACTTTGCCACCGTTGACCAAAAGACTATAAGACGCAATACAGACGTGATCGCTTTTAGCAAAGTTCGTGCTCGGTTACCCGTCGTGACCACGACTATAGCCTGCTTTTCGTACACGGCCTTTCTTATTCGTCATTTTGCGTTTGTAAATTTTTTTACTTTGCATTTCCAATCAAACCATTTGCTTCAACTCTTATTGTTCGTCGTCAAGTCAAATGAGTACCTGTAATCACACTTTACCTGATTCAATGGGTGTTAGACGTTCGCAGCTGTGTGGTGGAGACGAGAATGAATTTGTAATTAACTCTTTGAAATCCATCTGAAGCCATCACTATCCTTCACAATGCTTCTAGCTGGCACTTTAAACAAGTACTTGCAAGCGTCATTCAATCAGTCGGCTCCCTGTTCTCAATGGAGGACTTGTGAGTCAGAAAGGGGTATTGCACATCAACGTGACTAAAAATCCAGATGCACTTCACGTGACTAATCAGCTTATTGGGGTTCACAACCGTCACTATAATTTTGCATTAACCGTTTAGCATTAACTGGTTTAGCACTGACGTGTAAGGAAATTTTATTAATTATTATTATTAATTATTATTATTATTAATTAATTTATTATTATTTTATTATTATTTATTAATTTAATTTAATTTAATTTAATAATTTGTTTATTATTAATATTATTTATTATTAATTTATTAATTTTATGCGGAAAAGAGACTTACCCTCGTAGATTCACTTTCTGTTGGATGCATAGTGCATGACCCAAATAAAACTTCATTCCTACGCAAAATAGCACAAATTATCAACACGTGAAATGCATCGAAGGAGGTACACTTGTGCAAGAAGGAGGATTGATTTGGAGAGAACAGCTCCCAAACAATCAGTGGTAGCTAAAAGAAGAGGTGTCCAAGTTCATTCTCATGTCATGCTGTGAACTCTGGCCCTGAAATTTTGTCGCGAACCTCTGCGGCTTTATAGAAAACAACATGAGTGCCTTTGGGCTGAGCATAGCACTGTTTCAAAGAGCACACTGTCTCCACCAAAAACAAAACACTGTTGCTAGATTAATATCCCGGACAACTTGTGTCCAAAATCCACTGGAAAAATCTGTATCGGAGTACAAAATCTGACCATTTTCCCTGATTTTTAGCTGTCACCAAGGGAGTCTCCGTAAAGTGTAAATACATTTGAGCACCACCTATCATTCCTGTCAGTTTTTTCGTAAAAGGCTTCACGTGAAGACATAAAGAGACGGAATTTTTTATGAATACCGTCTGCCCCTACTTGTCAAAGTGTTGCTTAGAAGTGAGGTTATAACTTCGACCGTTTCTGTCTCTTGACGGTTACAGCTGCTCGTACGCACCTAGAATTGATCAAATTCCCACGTACAGGTAAGTTCCACATTTTGCTGTCCCATATATTTATGACCTGTTTGGTGAGACTGTCATGTCAGGTTAAACGCAGGCCCAATTAAATCCAAAATGCTATTAGGTTTGTTCAAGTTGGTACGTGAGCGACAATTAGATTTAAACCGTCGGATACAAATTATGTGACAAAAAAGATTGTTTTATTGGCGTCGCCTACCGGGTCTTTACAACAGACTTACGGAAGCCAACTGATCAGCATCACTTAATAAACACACATCAAGCAAAAACTAATTGATCGCATGAAAATCGATGAAAACAAAGGGAATGAATGGCTGTACGGTATTGTAGCACCTTTGACCGTTCCCATAACTGTGACTCAATTATCACCAGATTCCATGAAATTGAGGTGTTTCTTGCTCATTCCATTGCCCTTACGAAGCGGTCAACAGTTTACACAAACATCTGTCGGCACCGATAAATACACTCATTTGAAAATCAATTTGGTTTTTGCGAGAGACTCTGCTGGAACCCAACTGAATCTCCCGTTTGTGATGTTTCCAGGCAACTGAATGTGCTGCACCAGGCCGCCTCATGTTCCAGTTGCTACGATATTCGAGATATCGCGATGCATGTATGTACGTAGTACACTACTCATAAGGTTGCTGAGTAGTGTACTACGTATATATCTGTCAGCACCATTTACGCGCGGGTTCACGGATTTCACCGTCAGGTTTCAATGTCAGTGGCGTTTATACTTTCACCTTTTTTTCAAGATTGTCTGATTGAGAGCTTGGAGGTGTAAGCACCTCAGAATGCTTTCGATGGGCCAGAACAAGGTCTTTTTGTCACCCCTTCAACTCTCGTCTTTTTACTTCAGGGTTTCAGGTATAGTTAAATAATCACTGGTTGTACGGCAGTGAATCGTTAATGAAAACAATGATGATGAACAAAACTGTTGAGTGCCATCATCTCAAACCGCAGTTGATGACAGTAAGAGTTATCGGTCTACTAATCCGCCAAGGCTTCCCTCCAGTGCAGCCGTCGCCTTTCACTTGTGACTCTCCAAACCAACCATTAAGAGACAAATAGAACTCTTAACTGTCTCCGAAGTGAATATGCCAACGACTTCAGTGTCTACTTACGGAAAATGGACAGGCTGACTGATCAAGCTCAATGTATCCGGGTTATGATACCTTAAGCAAAGAGTTTAGTAGCTGTCAAGAATTATTCCGTTCGAGGCTTCGGTCTGCACTTGCAATTCATCGTTGAACCAGTCAACAAAACCCTGATAATCTATGCACACCAAGTCCAGTGAACAAGCCCCTCTGGTATTTAGCTATCAGACTCAACTACTGATTTAACATTAAGTAGCACAGAAGTAATCTTGCATCAATCCCTCCCTTCTTCAGTGGGTGTCATGGAACTCGTGACAGACGCGTGGAAGATGATAACCCATATAAACCTTATAATCCACTGAACAAAGTACGAAGTGAGGTGCCCGCAAGAGCTACAGTGAATCTGTGAGTTTATGAGCAAATCTTTTTCACTGGATACTTTTTGTATGTGATCCATTGCAAACAATGACGTCGATAAGGCATAATTCGTAGTATCTGCCAGGCTTTATACGGAAGTGCGAAAAGCAAGACAACTCAGACGGAGTCACAAGACAATACCGGTAAAGCAAGCAAATTAAAATGGAGACCGCGAATCAATATGACTCAGGCTCAAGCGGATATCTATTACCTGCATCCAGAACACTGTATTTTTGGGAGTCTCCCAAGTGGATGGTTATGCACGGCATTTCCACAGTTCTTATAACCAATTCAAGGAAGAATTCAAAAGAATACGAAGTGCTTGTTTCGTTTTGAATTTCGGCCAACCTTTTGTTTGCGTTACTAATCTTTTTGGTTTATTCACGATGTTTGTTAACAACTTTACTACCCGCTTCAGTTTAGTTCGTGATAGTTGCGCTCAGCTGCTGAAGAACCCTCCTTCTCTACTGGTGTAATCATTCCAGTTGCTTCGTACTAAAAGAAAAACGCGGCAACATCCCCTGACAATAGGTGGAACAGTATTAGTTGACGGGGCGTTGGGGTATACCGGGTGCAGCAGTCAAGCGGTCAAATCTTTACTTTCCCATGTGTGCTAATTCACCTGAGCCCGGTGTGAGCAGATGAAGTACTGGTGAAAGGAATAACACCGCTGAGTGCGGAGTTGCTGACTGACCGACCCAAACTCAACGGTTACGAAATATCAGACATGAAAGTTACGGAGAGTAACAGAGTTTGCTGAAAGTGAACATTCTCAAGTGCCGTCTAAAACTTTCCTGAAAGTTCTTTGAATATCAAGCAATAATGAACAAAAGCTGCACAGTGGTATCATAATTTCCACATCAACCTTCCATTAGAAGCTGGGATGGCGCTCTGATACCGAACCGGACACTACTCACATGCTTTGTCAGTAGTATGCACTGTTATACCGATAGCTCCCTCAGCTTGCACGCAAGAGGGGCGAGCTCCTTCAGGCCGAGGGTAGGTATTTCCGATTGGTGTTACTGAGGGTGAAACCCGGGCAGAAAGGTTCTCTGCTCTGGTGTGGTTTAACTAGAAGAAAGATATCCAGGTAGCCTGTTGGAGGAACGGCGTTATGTATGCGAGTTAAACCAAGCTCGAAGGTACGTGCATTTCTGTGCCAGTCTGCCCTGCTGTTCTATTCAACCTGTGTTACCAACACCTTGCTCAGTATCATAGAGTTCCCCCATAGTTTTAAAGAACCGGTTTGTTTGGATAACGCAAATCAAACGACCAATCACTCTACACCACCTACATCATTTTTGTTTCTGGTCGTTATCGACGTTTAAGAGCCGTCCTTCAACAAACTCTACAACATAAAAAAATTTCCAATATATTTTTGGAAGCTTTGAGTTCCTTCAAGATACTAATCTGCACTCACGAAATGACCTAGACTGGTTGTGGAACGTCTAAGTCGGAGGAGCCCCTCAGCTCAACGTGTGCACCCAAAATGGAATTCTCGCTGGACGTTAAATTACCTCCTGAAAACAGTCATAATCTGCAGCGAAATGGCCTTATGCATGACTCAGGCCAGTTATAGCTCCAAGTGTCTCGACTACTCAGCTCAACTTCATCCTCATCGAAACCAATCATTTTGTTGAGCTGGTCTCCGGTTCAAAAGTAACCTGAGATAATCTGCTAACGACAATATTCCTCCAGGGTTCCGAAGAGAGAGACTATGAAGGCAACTTTGAGGATGATAGAATTGCTTGAGACCGCTGGTGATCAATTTCGTTTGTTAATCTCTTCGAGACTAAACCTCGTTGATGATGCACAAGGTATCACTTGTAAGCGACTCATTCTTCAAACGCCAAACTCTGAACAAACGTATGAACAAACGTATGACTACCGGATCAATGCTCTGTGGTTTATGTGCAATTGTTCTCTGAAGACCCGGATTTTGGATTCTGGCTGCCTACTTCGAGTCGATTAGGTATACTTACGTCGCGAAGACTGACCACCTCTGTGTGCGGATGACGGTGTAAAATGTCACCCCTATGCAGCAAATACTGCTTAACTTTTACATGTTAGTTGCAGATTGCGGTGTGTGAGTAACGGTCATCGATCGCGTAGACAAGCCAGAAATCAAAATGTGTGTACAGCTGAGGTCATTCAGTTGAATAATGCGAGATGAGATTCACTGTTGTCAGCGTCTGAAACAGGAGGGTGACGAACCGTTTGACAGTGACTTCACTGAATATCCCGACAAATCTCCCGTGGGGTTTTCCTTATGGTGGAATGATGGTGTGGCTACCAAGGTATCTGACAATGGCGAAACAGAGCTACTCGTTTCAACATCGAACCAAACTAGGTACGACTAGGGAAACTTGCCGAGATCTCACTCAGTGAGCCAGCTGACGCTTTTCTCCCGCCTAACAAGAATCACACCTGATGAGGCCTGGAATGGAAACTGCACATTTTGGGCTACTTAGTGGAGAGACATGAGTTTTTTTTATGTTGAATTATTTTTTAAGTTGGAGGTCCCAGATGGACGAGCGGACTAGCAGAGCAACGCCAAATAACAGTTTTCAAAAGATTGAATCCCCTTGGCTACTATATTTAGGAGTAGTAGTCACTTCACCCGGCGTCCAGAAGAGTAAGTTTCCTTAACTAAGTTCAAACCAAAACTTCGAAGCCTGGTGGCTACTCTCATCAGTTTTCTTCTGTCACGTGGGCCGATCTGGGGGCAGCACTCTCATACAACGACTTATCAGGCAGTCAGATTTTATGATGAAATTACGGTGTTTCTCTAAGAATATGTGGATAGTAAATGAGATATTTGATCATTGAGAGTGAGAGTCCACTTAGCTGGAGCGAAGCGCCCTGACAATATGGGCATACGTTGCCGACTACCAGTTCTGAAGAGGTCAGAGGGGTAAGATTCCAAATCAACTTTGGCCAGAGACTGTTCGAGCGAAATTCTTCCCTTCATGTATCCTCATGGAATACTTTGATCCCAGTATCTAACTAGAGTGAACTGCCATGGACTTTCTTCCTCCACAGTTAAATTGTTAGTTTCTCCTCGTACCTCAGTTAGTAAGACACTAATCTTGAGGGTTCACTTGTCACTGTTTCAAATGCAATGTGCTTACTTTGATCAACAGCCGATTAATTGAGGAAAAAAGAAAAAAACGAACAGTCTTCAGCGACCTTGTGAGTAGTGTCATTTAGAAAGAAAATAATAGGGATCAGTAATGCTCTCGTACGCTATACACACAGAGAAATCTCCGCATCTATCTAGGACCACTAACGATCCAGGCTATAGATAATATCAGGGTCAGGAAAAGTGTTTTCTCCTCGACTGGCCTCTACCGAAGCATTCTTTACTGGGAGCCTGTAAAGTCAAAGGCTTTCATGCTCAGACTATCACCCGTCCGACGCTCGTTCATCTGAGACATTTTACGTCTTGTCACGCTGTAAACCTCGGGAGCGAATTATTTCATCAGCCCTTTTGGGGCATGTGTTTTCGTGAGGTCTTCATAACTACTAACATAGAAACTGGTTTTATTTTTCGTCGCTGGTGCTACCCGCCACTGAGGCGATTTTTTCTCATCTAATCCACCTTTGTTTTCTGTTTTAGACAGCACAACATCCCGGGTTACACAGGTTGCGTTGTGGATCATGTGAAGACTGTCAATCCGACCAACGGCTAACTGGGACGTGCAAGCCAGCACTGCCAACAGTACCTTGCAACACGCAAAATCCTCAAAAACATTCAGTTTGTGATGTAATAAGGTTGCCTACTGAAGCGATACGACGCTAGCTACTGACCGTTTACACTCATCCTAAAAATGGATGCGTGTATGCAACATTCTCTGCTTTATCGCTCAAATTTTGTGGGGTTTTGGATGATAATTTACTCTGGGCGAGAGTTCGATGTCGCCAATTTTTGGCTCATTGAAACCTGACAAAACATCGTTCTAGGGTTCATGTGAGCTAACAACTGCGATTGGAATTCCGATTCCAATGTGCTATGGTGCTCTTTTTTTTAAAAAAGGGAACAGTCAGAAAGCCAGTCGAAGCTTCTACTTCGCGCGAGACATTCTTTCCACGGTATGCAATACGTGGCCAGTACGTTTTAGGATTGGCCGGGTTCTTGAATGCCCAGATCCGCTAATGTCCGCCTACGACAGCTTGTGGTGAAGCTATTGACGTCGTCGGGCCATAATACGATTGTATACTCAGCCAATCAACGTAGGGCTCTGACAGTGTCATCCCATTGTCTTGGTCGACCTGTCCGGCATCAACACTAATCTAGGCAAGATCCCATTTACTAAGGACAGGTATGCAATGCCCTTCTCATTCCGTGCAATAAGCACGGAATCTACTACAGTTAACACCTTTTTATGAGTGCTACTCAAATTCATGTGTCGTGTTCAAAATGCTCTTAATCCCAGACTTGATGTTCTAAAATATATAACCGCGACGAAAATTCACACTTATTGCAGGGCACTGATTACTTGCGGTACAGGTCAAACCTGTTTGATAAAAAAAACAAAGTGCACCACAGGAGGTCGAACAATATGCTACCACGTTTGGAGTTCTGTTTTATCCAAGGCGGATTATGGCTACTAGCTGCGAAGCATCCAAATGTTCGTTCCGCGTGCGAATCAATCAACTGAGTTACAAATTGGGCCTAAGTAACGGCTGAAAAGTAGTGTGTATCATGTGCGGCAGTGCTTCATAACACCCTCAAAAATACTCATCGATTGTGTTGTTCACTATGAAAAACTTTTTCACTACAAATGCAGTCATCCAATGTGATCTGTATTTCTCAGCACAGGTGTGTTTGCGTCCGATCGGCAATTCGTCGAGTGTTCATGTCTGGCTTTCTACTGTTTGGCAGAACATCACCGTCGCCACTGAATTCCATAGTCCAAGTGACGACGGACTATTAGCTTCGGTTGCCTCAAACGGGGGTCTCTGTGTGCATGTGCTTCCCATAGACATCATATGGGAAGTTTATACGTGGCTTTAGTTTTCTGGGTTCAACTGTTCCCCAGTGTTGCTGGCTTTTGTAGATCATAAGTGTACTCAAACGCGCATTGATACTTGCCCTGTCAGACGAATGGTCATTACCTGGTCAAAAACAAGCAAACCAGCTAAATTTGTCGAAATATAGGTAGCTCGGGTGTGTTTACTGGTGGTTGATCAGATGGCAGTTGATCTGTTTGCCGAGCTTGGCAATTGGCTTGCAAACGTTTCGTCCCCAGTCGAGGAGACATCGTCGGTGCGCACTGACGACCACCAGTAAATCAATTAAAGCTACCAATGTTCCGATACACTGCATGCTACAGACCCTGACCGGGACAACCCACATGATTCCGATCCTTTAACGTACCAGACCACTGAAGGTTGTCCAGAAAGAGTTTCAAGCAGAGAGTTGTAGTAGATTTTAAACGAGGAAACTACAACAGGAAAAATCGACAGTAAATATAGACACGAACATCTTCGTATTCAAATGTTTGCTCTGGTCTTTGTTACCAGTGGTGCGGCAAAGCGTTTCAACCCGAATCCTTCTGCTGTCCAGCTCGAATTGGCTTGACTGAAACAGACGGTGAACAAATTAGCGTCATTTAGGGACGGAACAGACAACGAGAAACAGTTGCATTAAAAATTCAGGTGCTCTCGTTTTTAGTATAGGTTCGCTTACTCACCGAAAAATCACGCTAATTATCATCATTGACATCATGGCACCGGTGTGCAACACTGATGCTATGCTGTCTTTTTGTGAAGAATAGAATGAACGTGGACGCAGCAAGAAATTAATGTTAGCCTATCATAATCATTCCAAGGTACCTACACTTCTAGACACTCATTCAGGCAATCTAGATAGAAACTGACAAAAAGAACGTAAATGACATCGATTAGTAGCCATATCTTGCAGCGTCTTCAACCAGACACAGTGAAGATTAGGCCGTCTCCAACCTGGAAGACGACAGGCACCGACAGCACCCAAACGTTTCGTAATCCCTTTCATACCCGTCTGTCAGCTCAAGGGTTGGTCACCTCTCCGCTTTCGCCACCCTGAATTTGGGACGGAAAACAGCACTCTTCGAAAAACAATGGTTCGACATATGCAGTACATGGCCTAACCAACGCAGCTTCTGGTGCTGGACATATTCTTCAATGGAAGTCAACGTTGCACAACCGAAACGTCGCTTTCTAATTGCCTAGCTACGGATTCGCCAACATCAACCCACACGAGCTATGGTTATGAGGAAATGGTTTCCGAACACCTGAAGACGTCTCAGTTTGGCGGCTCAAATAGGCTAAGTCTCACAGTCACACAAAAAGTAAACAACCCGTACTCCAGCTTGATACGGAGATTCAGGGATATACCGCTTTGATGCCATAGGTGTGTCAAATTAGCAAACGCGACCCTTTCAAACACTGCGGAATGTGGAAACTCGATGTGTGACTTTGCTTTCCTTCCCATCTACAAATAAAAGCGACTGTTTTATTTCTAAAACGGTTAGTTTAAATCAACTCGTAAATTAGCTTGTCACATCAAACTGTGTAACTGGATCTTCCCGTAGAACAGGCGATACAACACGCATTTTCCAGTTCTCTGCGACGTAACCGTCTGAGTCTCATTCAACCGAGGTAAACCGGGAGGAATTAAAACCAGCGGATGATTGGAGGAAGAACCGTTCTGAAGCACTCAGTGCGTCCAACTGATGACTCCTGAATGTCATAACAGACACCTTCCAGTTTGGGGTTGAATTCCGCGATGCGGGACACATAAACCAAACCTCAGGTTTGGCATTTCGAAAATTCCAACGTGGTAACGCGGATAGTTTAAGACATTGGCTTGGTGTTGGGTATTTACGTGTCTCACATCAGGACGATTATGCAAAGAGACCGATCAAAACAAGGTTGCCCCTGAAAGCCCATCGTATCCGGGAAGTTTTTTGCATATTCTGATGCTGGACACATTCTTCAATGGACGTACCCATTGCACAACCGAAAACTCGCTTTCTAATTGCCTCGGTACGGCTACGCTGACACCAATCCACACGAGCTGTGGTTCTGAGACAACGGAATTAAACTATGCACTCCTCTGAACTAGTGATATACAGGACAGACCAAAAATGAAAGTGATGCACTCACACAACTACAATGTTACACTCAAATGAGAATCTATAGAAAGCCGAAATTTCATCTTACCAATATTGATCCGAACACGTGCGTTTCCTCGAGCCCAGTTCGCTTCCTTAATGCGTTCAATTTCCTGATGATATCTTCGCTTGTCACGCATCATCTGCTCTTTCGATTCACGTAGCGCAACCTCCAAATCTTTGATCCTTTCCATACTGGCTTTTACACGCTTTTCCAACTAGAAAGTCGGATGTTTGTAGAACACAAATATACTCCTACTGCAGTCAAGTTGAGTGTTACAAGTGCTCAAATGAGGTAATTCCCCCCCCCCCAAGAAGGAGTACGCTGCTCTGTGACCACGCTGTTAGTAAAATCTATCAAGATTCAAAGCAGCTAACTTATTTTGTTTTCTCCATACATGTACGTACTTTTTTCATTTATCCTGATGGTGTCAAGGATTGTAACGCCAACGGTTACAGGACCCAGGGATCCCGGTTGAAATCATCAGTTAGGATTTGGTGATACCACGATGACTTAGGTTTAAACAGCCGGAGGATACTCACGCTAGCTTAAAATTTGAGTGCTTTCTCAAGATAAATAAAGCAATTCTACCCTTGCAGACTCATCTGATGTGGGGCTAGTTTTCGGGAGAAAATATAGGGTCATTGAAGCAAAACCACTGTGCTAGAACACCAGTGCTTCACCGCCCTACATTTATGTGAGTTCATTTAAACGAAGCCCTGGTGTGTAAGGAAGGTAGAAGTAGGAGAGGGAGGATACCCAAGGTTCACAAATATCCTTCAAAGAAGGGTCAAGAAGTCTAGGCAGAACTTAGCAACGCAACATCAACGGCCTCGGTTTGTTCCCCTATCTTTCAATGACTTAAGCTAAGCACTGAAAGGGTCAAGTAGACCGACTCCTGGAAGGTGGGTCGCTGAAAAATACCCAAAATATTTTTGACTTTCTTCGGTCCCCCCCCCCCCCTACATTTCGGATTTGACAGGACTCTTCTCGGTTGGCGGAAACACTATATATAACAGATGGTCAATGCACCGCGGTTTGTGGCGCTGAACACACTCCTGTAGCAAACCACCTGCCATGTCAGTGAACATCGGTACGGCGATCACACGGATTGCCACGTCAGTCAGTATAGGCTCTGGTTCTGACACATGGATAACCAAAGAGTTGAAGACGCGTCAAACCGTCCGGGTGTACGGCGGACAATATCTCACAATCGTTTATCAAAACAACCCCCCCCCCAGAAGCCCGATGCACACGATGCGCTTTTTCGATCTCTTTCTGTCTCGTATTTCTACACTACAAGAAAAACAAACTGAAGGAGATTATTCTGGTCTTGGACGTCTGCGCACTGGCCTTGTCGCTCACATTGCCATCACAGGCTCTCTAGTTATACCAGCCAACTGAAAACCTCACAAAGGTCAAGCGGTGTGCATCATTTGACAAGTGGCTATGGTGACCGACAAGATCAAATTAGGATCCTCCAGCTCGATTTCATGAAGGATTTCTGGTCCGGGGGAAAGGGCAAATCCACTGAATGATGACCAGGTAACGCGCGAAATAGTGTTCAATAAAAAAATTCCAGATATGAGTGTTTAACAACCTGACACATCTATTGTTCAGTGGGCTGACACCTGGGAGATTTGATTGCAGCTCGATAACAACACTTGTTACTAGCTTCGGTTTTCGATTCAGTGGTAGTCTGATCCAAGTCAGAGGCGCGGTAAATTAACGTTTATAGTAGGCATTGGTTCAGCGCAATGTATACCATGAGCTAAGATTCAATTACAACCAAGCTAACTTTTTTTTAAAAAACTAACAACGACATATGCCTGCAGCGGTCAAACCAGTCTCGTTTAATACTGGTCTAACTGTCATCTCCTCTTAGGTACAAACCATATCGTGTGAGATTTGAGAAGTTCGAATTATAACTGAAGCCAGTCTACTCAGGAAAGCAGGGAAGCACTGTATAGGTAATTCATTGTTATTGGAAATCATCAGCCGTGTACATCTCACGAAACTTCAGGAAAACTCGAACCTGTAACCTTCAGGCTAGTAGTTTGAACACTTAACCCATTGGCCACGAGCGGTTGGTCAACCGTGTGAGTAACTGGCACTTAGGTAAGATATAACGCCACTCATCTCTCAGTAACGGAAACCACATCACTTGGTCTCATGTGTTGACTGTGATTGATGGCTGTGTATTTGTCACAACATTGTAGTAGGTACTTCGAATAAGTTCAGCAATGAGCGAAATACACTGATTTGCAAACAAATTTGGTTTTGCGAGAGAATCACCTGGAACCCAGTTGAATCTCTCGCGTTTGTGATGTTTTCAGACAACTGAATGTGCTGCACCAGGCCGCCTCATGTTCCAGTTGCTACGATATTCGAGATATCGCGACACATGTATATACGTAATGCACTACTCATAAGGTTGATTAGAAACATCATAAACGAGAGATTCAGCTGGGTTCCAGGTGAGTCTCTCGCAAAAACCAAATTTGTTTGCAAATGAGTGTATTTATCGAAATCAGTCCAATTTGGGTTCAAGTAGAACGTAAGGTTGACGGAAACTCGGGGACTGCGCCTGCCTGATGAGCCCCAAGAAGGGCGAAACCGGTCGTGGACTGTCGAAGAATTTTCAGCATCCTTATGAGTAGTGCATTACGAAGTGCAGCAATGGCTCAGTGTCCCTACTACCAGCCGCAAAGTCACAGGTTCGAAACTCTCCGAGAATTCTTCCGATGAAATCCGCATTGTAAAATCATACCACGCATCGATCGAGACGACTCGGCTTTTAAATACTTTTCTTCTGGACCCTCTCCATTGACCAGAAAATCGTATCGTTTACTCCAAACTGCTTATTTACGTTGAAATCGCGAGTACTGAAAGATGCTACTCGAACCTAACGTATTCATCCGAAGGTTTTGCGCATCCAAAAATAACTCTTGATCAGGCATTCTTTTTCTTTTTGTTCTCGTATCCTTTGAAACCAAACGACAGTGTTCCCTGGAGTGGCACTCCTTGAATTCTGGCTTTACTTTTCTGTCTATTAGTTTGCTGACGTCACCCTCCGTACCTTAACCTGACATTAAATGAGGGTGCTTGAACTTCAGTGCCGCAATGATTTTGCAGTTTGCTTCCCGAATTTTTACCTGAACTTTGGGAATCCACTTGAGTGTTTTTCGAGATCTACTGTGTTTTCATCAACACAGACAGAGTCGAATCGCACAAAATGTTTAGCAATGACGTTTCCTTTATGACTGAACAGGTAACAGGTGGTTGATAAGGGGGCGGATAAACGAGGATTCGTTACTTGATTCGCGTGCAACCTGTTGTTCTAACATTCTCCTCAAAGGCATCAGCCATGTGCAGCCGTGTTCCACCGGTAGTGCTAAGCTGGGATGTGTTTGCCCATGCGTATAAGATGCAGTTTTGCACCTTTGGTCTAGACGATCTGGTACATGAGTACTGGAATGAGACTTCACAACGGGACTAAAAAACTCCTTACTGTCCACCATAGGGAAACTAGCGCGAAAGATCCTGAACGCCCATAGACGGAACGATACCCTGGACGGACTGACATTTTGATCTTGGAGAATGGTTCTTTCCTATTTGACGGAAAAGTCTGTTGCCCCGCGTCGCACCTATAAGGAGTAAACACCTGTAGCCAAAGAAACACTGAATGCTTCAACCATAAATGACCAGGCCACCAGTCTGTCTCTAATCCGGTCTCACGAATTCTGTGTCTCTACGTTAACCTAAGTAACCCAACGCGTAATCTGATCAACCTGTGTAACTGGGACCGTCTGATCCCTTTTAGGTGTACCAGCTTTTGGCATAACAGATTAGCTATAATTTTGCTGAAAACCCTTCGACAACGTGACCTCCCGCATGCCTTGTCGATTGGGTAACTGTCTACAGTTGCGATTGGCTCACGTACGCCAATCACTGGATAATTGTGTAGTGTGAGTGTGTGAGTGTACAATACGTAGAAAAATTTGGGAATATCTAAAAAAATGATTTGTACCACAGACCTATCGTAAATTTATTTCGAAACCAGTTTCTTTTCAGTGTGGCGAATACACTGATAGCAATGAAAGGCAAATTCCTGTGGTTACGCTAACCTCGTATAACTGTGGCCACAGAGAGAACACAGTCCACCGAGGGCAACTACCTTAATGGTTGCAGGCAGGCTGCCAGAGCCCCAAATAGATTGCCGTTGGCTGATACTCAAGCCAATTATAAGCAGCTGTTTAACAGCTTGGAAATACCGCCTACCCTTGGCAGGTACCCAAATCTGGGGTAGCGTTTTTCAGTTCAAAGCCGTGGAATGCGACACTGATATCAATTGCTTTCAAAGTGTTTTACAAGAACTTAGACTGTCACGTACATACACACATCAGCAGCATGATATCAGTGTTCAAAACTGACGCTTCGGTGCTGTACAACCATGAATTATTTGAAAGCTACTGGAATTTATTGGTAGTCATATCTTGTAGCGTCTGCAACCAGGCACAGTTAGTTGGGTTCCCGCTGTCTCCATCCTGGAAGACGAGTGGCACCGACAGCACCCAAGCGTTTAGTAATTTCTGTCATACCCCCCTGCCAGGTCAAAGGTTCGCCACTTCTCTGCTTCCGCCCCACAACAGCTACGGTCCTGAGACAACGGGTCGTCGGAGACCTGAAGACGTCTCAGTTCCGCTGCTCGAACAGGCCAAGTTTCACAGTATTCTCCTCTCTGAAAACAGTGTACTCTAATTTGTGCTCACCTTTGTTTCTCACTGTAAAAAAGGCATTTTTTTAATAAGGTCCCAAACAACATGTTCTAAGTCAGAGTATCCTCACACTGGATTTGTTAGTTAGAGCATGGCTAACCGGAGGTGAATCTCTCAAACTTCATACTAAAACAGACGTACCTTGGGTATGTCGCATCTCAGGTCCGCATTGTCCCTTACCAGTTGCTTGTGAACTTTTGTAAGATTATCCAGACTTGTTTTCAAGAAGGCTATTCGCTCGCGTTGAAGGGCACTTCCAACCGCTTGGGTTTCAATAGGTTCATTGTCCAGGACACTAGTGTCTTTGTTTACGTTCTTGGGAGAAAGGAAAGATAAGAATAAAGGGATACAAAGCGCACATAAAGTACAAAACTGCAGGCGATAAGTGCATCTAGGTGGTTCGGAACACCGCATAATTTCGTGAACTAGTATATAAGATCAAGCTTCGAGCCAGGTATATGTTGGCTATGTTTGTCAAGCCCGTCAATAGGTATGACTGACTTCAGAATTCCACGTTTTGGGTCACATAGGTAGTTGGTTCGTTTATCGATCGAACCTCCCCAGTATCCTTTTGAAACACAACACTGCCACTGATTAGGCTACCATTTCAACGGATGAGCGCTTCGACATTTTACACCAAGAAATTTGGACTCTTACAGTAGGCAAGGACAGGCTGGATCAAATTTGTTACAATGCGGAGTTTTATCAGGTCAGATCGATAAAAAATAAGCATACCTAATAGGTTAATGGTTAGAAACTGTAGAACTGTAACATAATTGGTCAATAAAATTGGCAAAAATGCAAACTGCAGGGCCATTTTTTCTAAACTATTTGATATGCGCAGCTAGAGCAACTCAAGCCCGTCAATAGGTATGACTGACTTCCGAAGTCCACGTTTTGGGTCATATAGGTAGTTGGTTCGTTTATCGATCTACAAACGGACGGCTGACATAATCGGACTGTCAAACCCACATACTTTTCAAGTATACCTTGTCCGATGAACCGGACCCATTTGCATTAACTCAGTAGATCATACCGGACGGCTCAAATGAACTGTTTAGCTGGTTAGTATCGATGCGGCCGCGCCGGTTACGCAATTTATCCCCAGTCTGGCATAGGTTCTCTAGCAGCTAGAATGACTGTACACGGCCTGTAATTGATAGACTGGTAAAACTGATCGTGATCACTTACCTTGAATAGATGTCAAGTTATTTGTTAAGCACAGTTTGTGGAACATTGGCAAAAATCGATAGGTCAGTGTTGATAAGTCGCGGACGAGTAAGCAGCGTTCAGTAATTTGCGTGTTAAGTGTTCGACTGCCTACTTGCGTAATTTCAAGCCACCGTCTCTTGAGTCTAAATGGAGTGTCTCCGACAGCGGTTGTCTACAATCGGCCAGCAGACCTGTGAAAATTTCAATCCAGGGACGGTTTCAGGGAAGGAATCTGTGGACAGCGTGAAGATCAAGTTGATTCGTGTTGCCTTCGGCCGTAGTCTAGTCCGAAGCAACAAGCCCCACCGTGACACAGTCAAGGAATCAAGGTTCGTTATGGGATTCGAGTATCATTCTTAAGTGGTGGGTGACTAGACCGTTGAAAGACCTGAGGTAAGCGTGATAGGTCATGAGAATGCTTCGAAATTCCGCCTACCCACTTTTCTTTGATTTGCGAAATTTTGGCATTTGACCAGGACACCAGTGGTCCAAAGCTTATGGGTGGAACATCCTCGTGCCGACACCCTCTGATCAAAGGGGTTACGTTTTGCATTGATGATCGGCATTTTGTGTGCGGACTTACACCAGCACAGCTGCGCATTGCGTTGTTTTTGTCTCGTAAAACCGCTGTCTATCCCAAGTTAAACTTCCTTCTCAGATCCACTGAGTAAGATGGTTGATTCAAGGCAGTTAGATGCAGCAGTTTGTTTGATCTATTCGCCACCTACGTCACTAAGTTGTTCAGATACGTCCAGGACGGTAGAGGAAAACTTGTTTTTTCTATCCATCTTCTTCCTATTGATTTCTGGTCCCTCAGCGGCTACCTACCATGCGCTGCCGTCCTACCAGCTTGTCGTCCGATGGGACGTTTACATCAACAGATTTCAGGTCCATCACCCCGGTTTGGGGACCAATGTTCTCCTAGATGATCAACCGATTACAAGAGCACCGGTGTCGCCCACCGGACACGAAGTCAAACTGGTGAGGGTTTCATCACATCATATCTGGGCGAGGTATTTCACTTGTGGGTGGTAAACCTTCATGAAACTCACGATGTTTGTGGACGCATCAGCATTCGTCTCATACTGAGATGTGACTTCAATTGCGCAACAGTAGGTGTCCTCGGGAACCAGCATTTAGTGCATGTCATTCACAGTTAAAAGTGCATATTTCTCACCACTCATCACATTCCATTCAAACTTTATGCAAACATTCAGATAGCATTCGAGGCCAAAAACGCACCTTCTTCACCCTGTTCTTCAAATCAGTGATGAAAGTCCGACGGAGTGAGTGTAGCACCTCCAGTTCATGCATAACCGTATCTTCCATGGCCTTTAGTTCAGTTTTGGCTTGTTCCTTCAAGACAATTGGTGGTTCATTCTTGCCAGATTCTAGGCCCTCCAGGCGGCGTTGGAGTAATTCGGTCTCGGTCACGAACCGTTCCAGTTGCACTTTGAGAATGATATTCTCTCTGGTTAATTTAAGAAAACGTAGAGGAGTTTTGGAGTCCTGTGGTCGGTGAGTTTGTTTTTAAACAACGGCAGGGGTGTGAAAGATGGTCTCAAAACGGAAGAGGTAATCGTGCAAAAAAGTTGCAATGATCTGGAACCCGCGTTTTTCTAATATGAACCGTCTGATAGGTATTCATTTGACAAAAGAATTACAACACCGGTAGAAATCACTTCCGTCGCCCTATGTAAAGCTGATTTTCTCAAAATAGCGTGTGAGTTTGCTAAAAACTTGGCTGGATTTATAAATGCACAGTTAACAGAAATACAAAAATGCTAGCAGAAGAAATTTAACGGCACGGTACTTCTTAGTGGTGTGAAACCAATTATCGTTCAGCTGTAGTAACCTTTCGACGCCTAACTGCCATACCACCAGAAGGAGGCACGAGGACTGGGATACTGCCAGGTTGCCCAAGCCTAGACCAGGGAATTCGAGAGGCAGAGGTCGGGTTCGAACCACGGAACTTCCGGTTTGTAAATTCGCGCTTTAACCACTTGGGCCATCGCGCTAATAATCAGATTCCTGGAAATAACCGCAGAACTCCCGGAACCTACTGAAACATCCCAACCTCACCAACATCGCAGAAGAGGAGCCGTTAAACATCCAGACCTGATAAGCCAGCTTACAATCGAACGCTCAAGTAATCAGTTCAGCAACGGCTGACAAGGATGAGTATTCAAGCACGGCCGATGATGATGGGTCCTCACCCAACGCCGATCCGGCAGCCTGGATCAATGTCCAAAGTGTCCTTCAAATACCACGAGGCCCCCTATCACTTTTACACTCGTATGTTCGCAATAAAGCTGTTGGGTTCCTTGTTGGTGAGTCTTTTTTCCGGCACTGGAGCGGGGACCGCAGGTAGCTGTCACTAAAGTTTTTGTGAAATAGCATGAATCCACTTCAAATAAATTGATAAATGCTTATCTACTTGGTTCATAATGACGCTGCACAAAGACCGCTGTGCACTCACGATGCTTCGCTCAGAAGGTGTTTATCCAGTTTTTACTCTTCTCTCTTCTACACAAAGTGTCAGCAGGCTACAGTCTTCAGAGCATCAGTCTACAGTGACATTCGTTTCCGAGGATTAAACGCTCTCAACCTGACAACTGAGTTTTTAAAAAATCTCCTCAATATAGGATCCCAAAGTTGGGAGCACTTTTGGACCCTTTCCACTGGCCTATCAGTTTACTTTTCACTGATAGTACAGACGCGAGATCGGGGACCCCATGTCAAACTACCAATCCGCAGCTAATTGGTGGGCAATTTTACGTCATATCAACCGGCTACCCCTTACAACTTGTGTACTCGTAAGCAATTGCCGAAGAGAGTGCTGTTTTCCATGCCCAATTCAGAGTGGCGGAAGCAGAGATGTGGCCAACCCTTGACCTGGCACAGGGGTATGAAAGAGATTACGAAACGTTTGGGTGCTGTCGGTGCTACTCGTCTTCCACGATGGGGACCACGTGATCCCCACTGCGCCTGGTTGGAGACACTACAAGATATGGCTGCCAACCGATGTCAGTGGCGATCTTGTTGCCAGTTTCTATCCAGATTGTCTGAGTGAATGTTTGGAGGTGTAGGCGCCTCGGATTGATCGTAGTAAGCTAGCACTAAGTCCCTTCCCTGTTCACCTTTATTCTTTTCTCCACAATAAGGCTTTCAAATAAATGATGGTTGCACGGCAGTGAAGCATCGGTGTCGAACACTGATGTCATGCTGTCGATGATGATGATGATCCGTTTTTTTTTTCAAAAAAAGTGGGCCACTGTGAGCAGAAGTTAGGAGGTAAAAATATCCACCATATCTCAAACAGAAGCCGTCAAATAATCTCGGATTTTATTCATCACCGGCCATAGACTAAATCTGCGCTTTCACTGGGGCTATTTCTGAGCACACGCAGCCAGAATGAGCACAGACACTGAAGAGAACGGGTTATTTGGACAAACTAAGCTGATTCTGAAAGCCGAAATGCATTACCTATGTAATTTAGCCACACTCGTCAAACTACTGAAAGGAACTCGGGATCGAGTCCAGTTGCTCGAGCATATCACCTGGAGTTTTGACAAAAAACAGCATCAGTCAATAGTACAACTTTTCTACATGTCATCAAAACAAATCTGCCGACTCTTTATAAAAATACGTGCAATCATCGATGTCTACGCAGTATTGGTCAGATTTGGTAGGAACATCGGATAAGTAATGCTGAGGTACGCCAGATGGTCTTAGGAAGAAGGAACTCTCCCGCGATAGATGAATTACTCACACTTCATAGGTTGCGCTGGTTGGGATATGTACTCCGCATGCCAGAAGACCGTCTGTCCGCAGAGCTCTTTTCGCCCAGCCCTGTGCTGAGTGGAAGCGACCGAGAGGTGGACAGTGTATGACCTGGCAACGAAGTACGAAGGCGCTAACCAGTAAACTTAGTCGGCTGGGCAACTGCCGCCTCCCTGGATGGGGACCCCGGGACGCATCTCAGCAATGGTTAATGACACTGGCAGAAATGGTCTAATCGCGCAGTCAGAGACGCTCATGCATCAAAGCTATCGCCTTCACTGCGTATCTTCCCAATTTCCGAAAAAACTGAACATGCCATCGCCTCCAAGACTTCGTTGTACGTTCCACATTCCCGTTTACCGGTGATCGAAACTGTATCAGCTGAAACCCATGGGCCCGTGGTACACGGTTTGTAGCTGACAAATTGCATTGATCAACTGAACCTTACCAGTTCAGCTCGGTGCTCACAAACGGTGCACCGAAGTGTAGCCGCTGCAGTTTCGTCCGCCGAGAATAAGGAGAACGGAAGCCACGCACTGGAGACAATGGCACAATCCCTTCGTTGATGTCATGTGGTTCTATTTATCCACTATGGAAGGAAGACGATAGTTTTGATGCAGGATGGCCATTAGCAGCTTGAAACAGCCATATCTGTCAAGGCCGATAACCGTTGGATTGTTTCGTTCCGTTGTCCCCACCAGAGGAGACAGCAGAAGCAACTCAGCCGGCTGATAAGGATTTTATGTTGCTTGCCAGGTCATGGACTGTTCTCCTCTGGTCCTTTTTCACCCGACACAAAGCTGAGTGAAGAGGGCTCCACGAGGCAAACGGAGCTCTGACATACGAAGTACATGTGAGGTGTGATTAGCTGATCCATCCAGGGAGAGTGGACCTTCCCGAAGATCATCTGGCAGGCTCACCAGACCCGTGTAATGCTTCGCATGCATATGTGGTCGAAGATAATGGGTCTGCGCACGCAGAGACCAATTTTTTGATCGGCGAAGTAATGCAGATCGGACCGGCAGCATTACGGACTCTACCCTTGACCGTCAAGCTGACGTCACGTCGGCATCACAAATGCCGGAGGATGGCAGATGCTGCCCTACCATGTGAACATTCTGGCTTGCTTTAGTTCATCGTAACAGATCAGTGGGTGAATTGGACAAGAATCGACAGATATGACATCAGATGCGTCGGTCCGCTGGAACCTGAGGTTTATTGGCCTTCTCAAAAAGCTGGTCCAAGTGTTAGACATCTCCGTGTGTAAATGCATTGGTCACACCTGATCCTGCAAGCCTATTGTCGGTGGCCACGAGAGCAATCAAGTGAACCACAGTGAAGGAGGATTGATATGCACGCCTCTGCAGTTTTTCATATAGCCAGGGAGAAACTAAGATGCGGTTTGCAGATCAAGGGCCGGTTTGTGGGTGAAGTCGGGCGTAAGCAAATTTATCACTCATCTTTAAACCAAATTAGCGAATTTCACAGCTCGTTGTCTAGACGTAACACACTACTCATAAGGTTGCTGAAAACTCTTGATAGACTGTTCGCTAAAGTTCAGTTAGAAATTGCATGATTATGCTGCCTCATTTGACTCGCAAGTTGTAACAACTATTGAGATGAAGCTTGGAGTGCAAAGGTAATATGGGATGTGTATGGAATCACGAGAACACAAACATCCAACTTAGAGTAATCATCATCATCATCCGCTGTAAGAAACCGTGTACTTGTCGTACAGTGGTTGTAGCTGCCACAGTTTTGTTCACCGATGATTTGGGAGGTGAGGTAGGTAGCTGCGCATTGGAGGCGCGAGCTGCGTAAATACACCACTGTCAATGGGCTGTTAAGTCGGGGAATTGGGAGGGGGGCTATGCATTGAAGGCAATAGCTTGGATGCATGAGCGCCATTGAGGGCGCGACTGGGCCATGTCTGACAATGTCTCTAACCATTGATGTGGCCCGTCTCGGGGTCCCCATCCAGGAAGACGGCAGTGATCAGCGCAGCTGAGTTTGCTGGTAATGGCTTTTATACTTCGCTGCCAAGTCATTGTTTGACCGCCTCTGGCTCGTTTCCACCCTTCACGTGGTTGTGCGAAAAGAACCCTTCGAGGAAGTCGGTCGACTGGCATGCGTAGCACGTGGCCAAGCCAGCGCAACCTATGCAGTGTGATCAGTTCATCTATCGAGGGTGAGTTATTTCTCCCGAATACCATTCGACGTACTTCAGCATTGCTGATCTGGTGTTCCCACCAGATTCGGGCAATGCTCCGGAGACATCGGTGGTCAAACACTGAAAGTCGTTTGACGTCCTCGGCGCGCAGCGGCCAGGTTTCTGATCCGTATAGTAATACGGAGCGCACCGGAGCATTGTAAACTCGACCCTTGACGGATAAGCTGAGGTCACGCCTACGCCACAGGTGACGCAGATTCACAAAAGCTGCTCTGGTCTTCCCAATCCGAATGGAAATATCAACTTTCGCGAGACCACCGGGAATGATACAGCAGCCCAGGCAAACAAATTTGTCTACTATCTCAGTCTACCTATCAGTCGGATGTGAAAGCGACTACGAAAAGCTTGAGTACTGTCGGTGCAACTCTTCTTTCAAGATGGGAAGGAGTGACCCCCCCTGTCCACGGGTTGAGACGCTACAAGATATGACTGTGGTTGTGAGGCTTGGCCTGTGCGAGCAGCGAAACTGCGAAACCCTCAGTTCTTAAATAACCATAGCTCATGCAGGTCAGCGCCAGTGAATCCGCAACTCAGAAAGCCAGTGTTTGGTTGTGCAAAAGAGACTTCAATCCAAGAATATGTCCGGCAGCAAGGGCTGTGCTGCCTAAACGAGTATCTGCACAAAAACGTCTCAAATCAACTATGGTTGTACGGCAAAGAAGCATCAGTTGTGAAGACTGAGGTTGGTGATGACGATGACGAGGATGACAACGATGTTGGTGGTGATGATGATGATGATGATGATGATGATGATGATGATGATGATGATGATGATGGTAATCGCGATGAAAGGACGCTCAATAATCAGGGATTTTTGGTTCCCATTTTGTCTCACTACACTCGGCCATCCTTCGTTGCAAGACTAATATGTTTTCAGTCAAAGGACACGGTTTACATCCTCCTACAGAACACCCAGCTTAGGATATTTCGAACTATCGGATGACCTATTTAGTTCATCTAAGAATGTGCATTGAAAGCACCCAAAGGAGCCCAGCACTTTTGAATGTCTATTCCCTGTGTTGGAAACTTTGCTGTTTGCATCACATCGTTCCGAGGATCTCTTAACGTAGTCATCCAATACGACGCACCAGCCATGAAGTAGGTTGCCAATTCATAAACAAACACCTGCTAGTCCTAAAACACTAGGAAAAGATCAGATAAACGAGGGTGAATACATGCATATTCTTATCGATTTCGTGTAAATTCATTCTCAAGCAGCTGTAGCCGGTTGGGTTGTACTGCTAAGTTGAATTCTGGAGAACAATCTTATATGATATGAAGTTTACAACATATTGCCCGCGGGGTCATGCACCCTAAAACAGATTAAGACAATCGCTTACATGGGAATGCCAGAAAACCAGTAGCACCACCGCATCGATCTACAAGCATTCTTGAATGATATTTTCCAAGTTTACTAAGAATTTCGTTGCGTGTACTGTCATTTCCAAGTTAACCGTTTTATTATAACCAACTTATGTTGCAAGCCAAATCCGAATACATTCGTACATTGACGGTGACGTGAGGAGATTTGGTAACATACTTTTTAAGTGAGATCTAATCACGCTTCACCGATCAGCCAATCGTCGCTAATGGGTTAAGTGCTCAACCACCAATCGGAAGTTTGCGGGTTCGGAACCCTCTGAGAAGCATACTGCTGACGATTTCCAACAAGGATGAAGCAGCTGTACAGTGATTCCCGGCTTTTCCGCGAAGATTGGTTCCATTCACAAGACGAGATCTGTATTGAAAATT
Organism: Clonorchis sinensis; assembly: GCA_003604175.2. Lineage (NCBI taxonomy): Eukaryota > Metazoa > Platyhelminthes > Trematoda > Opisthorchiida > Opisthorchiidae > Clonorchis > Clonorchis sinensis. The sequence goes on from CM030371.1 coordinate 32,742,189, forward strand.
CACACGTAGTTAAGTGTCTTCAGGCTTCCAGCCTGTTGGCTGTACGGTAGTACAAAAGCGCGCATCATCTGTTGGGTTGCTTGATTCTTCTCGGAATATTTCGTGGTATTTTACCCACATGACAAACCTATATCACACAGTCAGTTTTTTGTCGGACAACACTGAAACACCAAACACAGTCTAGGATTCTGCGTTTTCACCTACTCCTTTAGTTTATCCGCCTCGTTGTGCGCACATTGTGCATCACCTTTTGCCTTGGCCAGCTGATCTTGGATGTGTGTGGCAGTACGTTCCATAGCATACTGAATCCGGGAGAAGATTTGCTCGGACATCCCACCCACTTGTTTTAATTCTGTCAAAAGTTGTTTTGCTGACCGCTGCTGAAGCAATTCTTTGTTCAGCATTTGAAGTTCCGCCTCTAGTTGCGTAATTTGGCTTTGTTTCCGGGTGATCGTCTTCTCAGATTCTTTTAACAAGTTCATCAACTGGAGAGAAAGGCAACAGGGGTCAAAATGAATTCAGGAGAGAAAATAAGTTGAGGTTGGGCGGATCAGATTTTTCCACCTGCCTGATACGAACATCAAATAAAATCTTGCAAGCAATTATGAGTGTGTGATTCCGTACTTACTATTTGAATATAGCACAAACTAGATGAAGAGCAAGCGTGAACTTTTCCACAAAAAACGACCCACTGTATTCGCTTTATTTTTTGCCTACTTGTGAGTAGTTCGTGATGGAATTCAATTTACCTAGCTCGGAATTCAAAAAGCCTCGGAAAATGGGATGCTGCCATACGAGAGTGTAACTGTATGGACGAGACATCGCCAACAGGCAACTAGTCTGGCCTACATCTAGGGACGATAATGAGGTTTTGCTTTGGACTAAAAGAGCTGCTTGACTATTCAGTATTCCTCCGGAACAAGGACGCAAATACTTATGGGCTTCGTTCGTCGAGCGGACGCGGTATCTCTTGGGGAGCATACGATCAAAGAATAATGTGCACACCTCAAATACGGCAATAATGTTATAATGCGCTGGAGCTAGTGTTGACCTTCTGTTACATCACATTCAGTAGAATCAAAATCGTCGTATGAAGATACCCCTTATCATCCACGGACACCGTCAGTGTGCTAAAAGCAAGTAATACTCCATTAAACAGCCAGACACCAGACACTCTCGTCTGAGTCCAAATTTGTGCCCAGGAGTGTTTGACAGGTGATGACAACGATATACATAGTATGTCATAATGTGAAGGCATTCTTTCAGAAGGGCTTGGTAAACAATCGGTAGTTTTAAATTGGGCAATGTTTCGATTTTGACACAAAAGCTTTATCAGGCCAAGTGAGCAGGTCACCAAATTGACCAGGTTATAAGGCAGACGGGGAACCAATCAGTAAGTCTTCTTCAGATTGTCACACTAGATCAATGTTGAGTGTCAATTAATGGCAACTGTCGGTTAGCGTGGTTGCCAAGTTCTTGCGCTGATGGGTTGGGGGAGTACTAAATCAATTCTGATCGGGTTTGGTTCCTTAATCTTCCACTTCAAGGTACTTCAGTTGATGATTCACCGTGGGTGTCACTAGTATGTTTCGTTAGTCTTTGTGGGCTTGTCAGTTTTGCGACAATTTAGTTGGGAGGGGGGCTGGGTGAGGTTAAGTGGAACTCAGATGATAACTAGTCCTCCTGATAACCGCATGCCAACACGTATCAGCTCGACTGATCCAAAACCATTCTCCACACGCTTGCCAGTTCCACGCCTTCTATTCGGTTAACACTGGGATTTCGACCGCCTTGGCCATCAGTCTCTGTGACGTGGACCGTAGTCCTCGCCTCAAAACCTCAACATTTTCTAAATCTATTTTGTGTCCCGAGTCCAGTGTGTGTTCCACAATTGCCGACTTTTTCAGTGACGCTCGATATTCATCCGCGTTTCTCGGCGGCCTGTTTATTTTACTCCTAGGCTCTCCGATTCTGTAAAGTTCCCTGGCCGTCTGTCCTTTACAGACCTTAGTGCAGTCGTTACACCTAATTTTGTAGACACAGTCCCTGGTTCTGTTTGCCGGGAGGTGACCCTTCAATTGCACCAGTGCAGAGCGCAGAGTGCTCCCCCTCTGGAAAACTACTCTTGTGTTAGCCGGGTTTAGAATCCTTCGAATGACCTCCGATGTCCCGATCCATTCCCTGTTGGGTTTTGCTACCAGTGAAAGGAAGAAAGCTCTTCGTTGCGGAGTTGTTTACCATCGGCCAAGAAAATAAACCTCCCATATGCACCTTGTTTTTTTGAAACTAAACATCCGTCATCTTTTTGAACGCGTCTTTTTGAACTTTCCTGGGTGTACATTGACTATCACACAGCCGTAAACGAATGCTGCAAAGCAGTTCTACAAATTCCGTACTAAACCCTACCTTCCAACAGAACGAAGTGGAGGTACGAGAAAACAGACTACTCGTGTGCCTCGTCAATAGCATCCGCCGTCACACGGGTACCAACACCCTTCGCAAATGACCACTCATCAAACTAGTTGGATATCGACTACCCCGAAGTTTGTTCTTTACTGAAATTTGGGCAGACGAGTAGCTCAAAACTGCTACAGTGACGGTTGGCTTCTCGTACACTGTGGTCTTTAGTTCCCCTCCGAACTTATGCATCATGCAGTCTAAAAACGCCAGTGTACCCGAGGTTGACTCTATCTCCAGACTAAATTTGATGTGTGGACTCACTTCATTCAGATAGTTGTAAAACTCACTAACCTTGTCTCGTTTCATCACGACGAAAGTGTCATCTACATACCGCCAGCATATCTTAGATGGTTATGGGAATCCGCCTAGAGCTTTCTGTTCAAATTCCTCCATAAATATATTTTCCAAAACCGGGGATATTGGAGATCCCATTGCTAGACCTTGTTCTTGAGTGTAAACCACGGAGTCCAAAACGAAGTGGGTGAGATTCAAGCATTCTTTTATGCCTTCCACTATTTCATCCACCGTAAGCTGTGTCCCTTCTAAAAGGGTGGTGTCTGCTAGTAGCAGTCGCTTGGCTATTTCTAAAAAGTCCCCTTTTGGTACATTTGTATATAAAGAATTGACATCAAAACTTACAAGGATGTCATCTGGTTCAACGACGACACCCGCTACTTTGTTAGCAAAGTCATATGAATTCTTAATGTAAGTACTAGATTTCCTGGTGAGGGGTTTTAGAATACCCGCCAAGAATCTGGCCAGCTCGTGCGGTGGGGAACCTATTCCGTCTACTGTCACCAGAACGTCTGGTTTATGGATTTTTGGTAGGCCATAAAGCCGTGGTTGGATTGAACTTTTTGGGTACAATCGATACCAATTACCATGCCCTTAGTGGGACTCACTGACTGGTTCTCCATCTGCCTTATAACCTGGCCAATTTGGTGACCTGCTCACTTGGCCTGATTAAACGTCTGTGTCAAAAGCGAAACGTTGTCCAATTTAAAACTACTGATTGTTTACCTAGCCCTTCTGAAACGATGACTTCCCAATCGGTTCCAAATTTTTCCAATTGATTGATAGTATTCTTTTTTGAGCTTATGTATGTACCCATCCATCTTTTTAGGAAACACACGAAAAAGGGACCAGCAGTCAAGATATCGATTTGTTTGATCTTTGAAGCGTACCGCAATGATAAATGTCCTCACGACAGATACGAGCTCGAAGACAAAGGTGCGTTTATTTGACCCTTCAAGAGAGTCTATCAGGGGAAAACAACTCTGCGATTGTGCCGCTCTGAAAATACAAACCTCTAAAAAAAACTCTTCGACAGCCCACGACCGATTTCGCTGTTCTTGGGACTCCTCATATAGGCGCAGTCCTTGATTTTTCCCCAACCTTAAGTAAAGTTGTTCCAATTGTAAAGATCGTAGGGATCTACTGGAGACTATTTCCTTCGAATGCTGGTCCCTTTTTGGAGGGACCTAAACAAGCGACCAATAGTAAGTGGTCTCGCTTGAAAGATAGTCCGTTTAGAAGGGAGGAAATGCAGCAGCCATGCCCCGTAAAGGTCAGTGGACCGCCAGTCCTGTTACGACAACAATAGGATAAACATGCCGTCTTTTCAAACAAGCGGCTGGTATGGAAGTAACTGGAACCCTGGTGCACGAATTCTTTATCCTGGTCTTTGTTGGCGTGGTATGTTGCGCAACTTTGACATGGGAAGTGTTTTTCTTTGGGATTTGGTGAGGCCATCATTCAAGGGCTATGAAATTCAAAACTAGACACAAGGGATCGAGGAGAACTAGTCTTCAGTGGGAAAAGTCTTCTTCCTTAAAAGACCACCACGTGTTTAGTTTAATAGATATTCGTATTTGTCAAAAAAGCAGTGTCAGTTTTGTGTGCTCACAAGTTCAATTTAGGTGTTATTGCTTCATCGTAAACATGTTGCTCAAATACACTTACTCACCTATTACAATGGTCTGTAATTGTGCGCAAACAGATTTGGATTGTGCAATTCTGACTGTTGCCAAGAGAAGTCTCGTGTTACCGACACACGCAGCGTTTCATCATCAGGAATTTTAGCCTGTGGCTAATGCCAAAGCGTTTGCCCTAGGTTGGCCTCGGCAACATCCTTGTATGGTGGAAACCAGTCAGCAGTTCGTCGTGCGTAGACAAAATCTTATCTGGTCTGTCATGCGTTCATACGGGTCTCGCCGTAATACATTCGATTATCCAAGTCCTCATTGACCTGTGGTCACATTGTCATTTGGTCGGAAGTTGTACTCTTGTAAACCATTGCCTGACTTGCATCCGAGATTCGTAAGTTCCCAAAGCAACAAGCCTAAATTCCGGAAGATTTTTAAAGTTCCAAACCTTTTTCTCGGGATCGATGAAATGGGTGTCAGCCCCGAAAGCAGTGGAAATGGGTTCTCACCAGTGTATACTGGGATACTTCAGTTATGCATCTGCTACCATTTTATGGAAAACCAATAAAGGTCAGTCCATCTGACATTCCCCAGAGAGTGGTCCCTCCTCGGAGGGCTGGCACACCATATCGAACAAGCCTAGTTTTGAGGGATCACAGTAGTACTTCAGTAACTAAAAATCACCGTCATCATCATCAGCTCTAAGAGACCGTGTACTTGTCGTACAGTGGTTGTAGCTGCCACAGTTTCGTCCGCCGATGATTTGGGAAGGTGAGGTAGGTAGCTGCGCATTGAAGGCGCGAGCTGCGTAAATACACCACTGTCAATGGACTGTTAAGTGGGAGAATTGGGAAGGGAGCTATGCATTGAAGGCAATACCTTCGATGCACGAGCGCCATTGAGGGCGCGACTGGGCCATGTCTGACAATGTCTCTGACCATTGATGTGGCCCGTCTCGGGGTCCCCATCCAGGAAGTCGACAGTGATCAGCGCAGCTGAGTTTACTGGTAATGACTTTTATACTTGGCTGCCAAGTCATTGTTTGACGGCCTCTGGCTCGTTTCCATCCTTCACGTGGTTGTGCGAGAAAAAACCTTCGAGGAAGTCGGTCGACTGGCATACGGAGCACGTGGCCAGGCCGGCGCAACCCATATGCAGTGTGATCAGTTCGTCTATCGAGGGTGAATTATTTCTCCCGAATACCATTCGACGTACTTCAGCATTGCTGATCCGGTGTTCCCACCGGATCACTTTGGGAAAACTAAACTTAGACCTAAACTTGTCTACACTGTGGACAGTCATGTGGCTAACTGTGTCTCAGAACCCAAGACCAAAATTTTGCGTGCTCTCTGTATGAAGGAGACTTTGACAATGGTCTTTTTCAGGGGGTTAAGGGTGGTATTGTAACCAGATCTCACATAGCCGGGCTTAAGTGGCCTTAAGTGGGGAGGAGATGCTGCAGCGCGTCCTACACCCTCCAAGCACACTGCTGTGTGTGACCGAATCGAGTAGAAGGCATTCATGAGCAGCTGAAGATGACCAGAGGTAGAACGAACTTTAGACAATCATCAGAAGTCATGAATACTACTGTTTTCTCTGCGACCAGGTGAGTTTGTTTGTCCGATCTTCTGGTATACACCATCCATTCACTCACCTCTTTTGTCTTGCGCTCGACATCACGCTGAAATCCCCCGAAATCCATCGATGACTTGGGCAGATTCGTGGACGAACCTAGAGGCGGACCTTGTAAGGAATGCTCATCATTTGAACGAACGTCGTCATGTTTTATCAGAGTTTGCAATTCGGATTTGATCTGTAGCACATAGAGTTTGAGGACAGCGGCTTGTTCTTCCACTGCGCCCGATTTGTCCGGAGGCGTGTGCTGAGGGACAACAAGGTTACTGAGAGAATAAGCTTTTGTATAGCCTTGGCTTGGAGTCATGAGATAACAGGTACACCGTAGGCCTAACAATAGGTTAGTACTTTTGGTTTGAAAGTTCTCGAAACCAACAATGAAAAAAAACACGGAGCCGTCCAAGGTAAACTGAGCATCCTGGCGCTTTTGTGAGAGAATACTCACCCCCCTACCTTACCTAAGCTGTCGATGTAAGAAAGCTGTTGGGGAAATACACAGCTAACGGACATCCAGAAAAGATGATGAGTACAACTGGATCGGTCATCACCATCAGCGAAATACAGGACATGTCTGCAGCAGCAGATACGGATGAGAATAATACTACCACCTGCAGGATGTCATTTTAGCCCTTCCAGACTGTCATACTTTTGCGGATGGGCACATACATAGGTCAAGAGAACTAGCCTCTTCCATGACTTTCTAAGTACTCTATACAAATTAGTATAAATCAAGTTTTTTGCGCTACAAATTGCAAGGACACACCAGACTGATTCTGGCATGTTGATCTTCGAAGTGGAGACTTGCATCTGTGGTGACAGCGGCCAATTTCACTCAGGATCTCAAACTAGATTTGTACATTCAGAAGGACTTGGTTCTGAGTATGATCTTAATTCGGTAAGGTCGCACTTAAAAATGCATAAACCTGCCAAGCTCCAAACTTACATTGTGTCTCAGAGTTTTTCACCGCCTTCATTCTATAAACCTTGCATAGGTCAAAAGGATTTCCTCATGAACTATCAAATGAAACAATGCGTTGAAAGTGTTTCAGTGCACCGACAAAGTACATCTGCTTTCAGCAGAGAGGCTTTCGTGGAATCTGACTCTGAGGTTATTGCAGTATAGTGTAGAAGTATTTGTCAACCTACCGGTGCTTTGGGAGCGCATAAACTACTGAGGTCGGGTATTGCTTGTCGTCTTTATTAGGTCATATCAATAGAGAGTTGGACTTTTGATAACTGTTCACAGCCGCAGTAAGAACCTATGTATGATGTTACCCTAATAGGACAGTATTGATTGGGGTTTCGAGCCAAAACAACACCTCCCAATGTCATTTAATGTTAGGAGTAGCTGCGTATGGTCGGCGAGATGAGCGAGATGGCTCAAGTGGGTATAGCGTGAATTTACTGACCGAAAGGTTCGTGGTTCGAACCAGACCTCTGCCTCTCGACTTCTCCTGTCTAGGCTTGGGCAACCTGGCAGTATCCCAGCCCTCGTGCTTCTCTCGGGTGGCATGGCAGCTAGGCACCGAAAGGGTGTTACAGCTGAATAGTATGGTCCCTTTGCCAGTAATGAATGAACAAACATACCTCTACATGGAAGTGCTAAGCGATATTAATAAGACAAACTTCCGACTTTTAAGAGATTCTGCCGCTTTTATCCACTTGAATATTATAGCAAGAAGTCAAAGTTTGTGGAAGGGCGATATTTCGCTTTTATGTCACTAAAGACCTCAATTTTGCATCATAAATCGGAATAAATAACAATTAAAAGACTTAGCAGGCCCGGTCCGATCATGAACCAATGAGGTCCGGTTCTCACGTTCAAAGTAAGCTGATGGCCCGCAGACTTGGGCCCAAGGTAGCCCAAGTAGTCAAGATAGTCAAGTAGTAGTAGTCAGGTAGCCCGAGGTAGTCAAGTCAGGAACTTACTAACCAGAAGGTTGGTGATTCGAACCCAACCTCTGCATCTCGGCTGCTCATGTCTAGGCTCGGCAACCTGGTGGTACGTCATCCCTCGTGCTTCCTACGGGTGGCATGGCAGCTGCGCACCGAAAGGGAGCTACAGCTGAAAAAGTATTATTATTATTATTATTATTGTTATTATGGATTGCGTCAAGTTCTTTCGTGCGCACAAACTGGGTCGGAACTGATCAGTCAGCATGACCTCATAAAAAAGGTCACTGATTTCCAACGGCTATCCAGAGAAATCTATCGAAATCTACAGCATGCTACGGCCCAAACAGGAGCCTGACTGTTCATTAAAAAAGGAAGAAGTTCTTTGCCGGAATTCAATCTGAAAAAGATCACCTAACCACAGTCACACGGCAGAAATTACTTGCTGCAATCATCCGGATTGCCCAGCAGCTCAACGAACCATCTGTCTCAGCAAGAAACAGATCAATCTCTGACGCGCGTCACAGACGCGTTGCGTACCAATTCACTAGCAGACGCAGTGAAATACACGTTGGTAGAACAGATAGGAACCCAAGTGAATGCGTCTCAAACCATTTTTCACGCCATTTGAATCTGGTGACTGGTCAATCGATCGATGATCTGCAGACTGAGATCGGTGAAGAGGTCTTATCGATCGCTAAACCCATTCTATCTATTGGCCAAAGAAATGATCTCAATACAGCGTTCAGAAGTTTACTCTCCAAGTTGACCTCGAAAGTGCTGGCTCCCAACGAAGCCATGCCGAATAGTCGTTACCAACTCAACATTTATGTGCGTGTAAAAGAAATAAGGAGTAACTTACCGAAAATACCTTGCTCAGCTGAGAGCCCAAATCAGACAATTCTACGTTTAGATTGTAGATGAGCTCTTTCAGCCTCTCTTTAATCACGGCGCTGCTGGCTTTCAGTTCTTCCGCATCAGCCTCGTGAATTTCCAGTTTCTCCTTCAGTTTGGCAATTTCGGTTGTCATCTCTTCTAGTTCCTTGGAAACTTTCTTACACTGCGTATTTTTCTCATCGTAGGTAACTGCTAATTCTTCAAGTGCTTGAAGGACATCTTTCACTTCCGTACGACGTACGTCAGCTTCTCGCTTACAGAAGAAATTAAACAGGTTAGTATGTAATTTATCCAGGGAAAGGTCGAAAGTTCACCCACTTATGTTCATTAATGGTAGCGTCCTATGATATTGGACGGTTTTCTCTAGAAAGTGAGCATTCGGCTTGCTGTCCCAACAAGAACTTGCCCACTTCAACATCTTGTTCCAAGGATCTTCTGTTTAGTATACACCGTACTTCGTTACCAGGCCATGCACTGTCCACCTATCGGTCACTTCCACTCAGCACAGGACTGGGCGAAAAGAGCTCTGTGAAGCAGACGGTCTTCTGGCATGCGGAGTACATCTCCCAACCAGCGCAACCTATGAAGCGTGGGTAATTCATCAATCGCGGGAGAGTTCCCTCTTCCTAAGACCATCTGACGTACCCCAGCATTGCTAATTCGATGTCCCCACCAAATCTGACCAATGCTACGCAGACAACGATTATCAAACACTGAAATCTTCCGGGGGAAGTCACTTGAGAAGAAAGACTGGCACTTGTTGCAGAGAAATTGCTAGAGAGGAGAGAGCAACGGGCTGTGTTGAGAACAAACGGCAGGTTAATTTTTCCTACCTACCTCAGAAACGCATCCATGGTCAGCCTAAGCACTGACCTTGTCATAGAAATCGATAGCATCGTGGCTCACTTGCACCAAAGCGAATCATGATTTGGATCTTGGAGCGTAGACTCGGTGACCGTTTGTCCGATTAGCACTAAGAACACTTCAAGCTACTGATGATCACAACTTAGTTAGGTGACTATCAATTCAGCTGTCACGGTCCAGTTGCTTTTAGTAAACTAGGAAACAAAAATTAACGTTGTTATGCTCGTCGATAATACGTAACTCATCTGACTTAATCAACTAGTCAAAGAAAATTACAGTTGCGTCGATGCAAAAAGGAGTCACATTCTATCACAGTTTGCCTAAAGTTACATGCGTACATCATCACGCTTTCAATCTCAGGTCGCGTCGTGGACCATTCATGATTTAAGTACCATGATCTTCAGGCCAGTAACAGTTGGCTACTCAAAATCGATTGCGAATATCAAGCTTTATTCCATGAATAAAGCTATTTTTTCCTTGGAACTGAAATCGATCTGAACATCTCGTTCTTTATTTGAACGAAGTGTTATCTCCACTGTCATCTGCAAGTAGGTGATCTCGGTGGCCCTTGAAATTAGCCCAGCACAAGTTTCGCATTTAAGAATCCTTGGATAACTGGAAGGAGATTGAAACAACCGTTGCAGTTCTATGAGCAGTAAGTGTATACCTGTGGACACACCGAAGAAGGAGGAATAGACTGGTCTCCCCGACTAAAACGCAAAGTTACATGTTACCAGCGGAGTAAAACCTGTTCTGTACTTTAAGATTGTAGCAAGAGCACACTCCAATAGGACCAATAAAAAAAATTATTTATCAGAGGTGGCCAACCTTTGACCTGGCACAGGGGTATGAAAGAGATTACGAAACGTTTGGGTGCTGTCGGTGCTACTCGTCTTCCACGATGGGGACCACGTGATCCCCACTGCGCCTGGTTGGAGACACTACAAGATATGGCTGCCAACCGATGTCAGTGGCGATCTTGTTGCCAGTTTCTATCCAGATTGTCTGAGTGAATGTTTGGAGGTGTAGGCATTTCGGATTGATTGTAGTAAGCTAGCACTAAGTCCCTCCCCATACACCTTTATCCTTATCTTCACAATAAGGCTTTCAAGTAAATCATGGCTGTACGGCAGCGAAGCATCAGTGTTGAACACTGATGTCATGCTGTCGATGATGATGATGATCAAAACATATTTCTGAATAACAAAGAAAACAACTGTACGTTTTGGGTTCCTGTGGATATCGATCAATCACGCATCGGTTTATCCTAAGTTTCAGACTCCTTGCATTGTTATTCGTATCGTAGCTACGGAAGATTACAACGAACAGCGTTTGCAACTATACCGTCAAAGAGTCTAAGGCTTTATCCGCGTAAAACGTCCCACAACTTGCAATGTCCCTCCTTGAACGTCTCCTTTGTTTGGTTGGGATTAAAAGAAGAAAGATCACAACGCAACAAAAACCGCGAACGGACCAACCGAAAACGAACCTATAACACCCCAAAACAGCCATCCAACCAACCAATGGAACACGAAACATACAGACCACAACGTGGTGCCAATTACAATCGGGCCAATGACACTATTATATTGACGGACTTCCGAGACATTCCTTGCTGAACAGTCGTCCTAAGGAGAACAAAGCGGTCAGCTGAGTTGAATGCGTTTTAGGAAACCGGGGATACGGAGACTGTGGGCCGTTTGTACGTATGGCGTTGTCCGAGTACCTGACGAAAGAACGGTTTCATGAATTTTCAAGGCGCATTCGACTCAGTCGACCGGTCTGTTCGCCTTGACACCAGATCAACAAGGAATGTTCCAGAATTTCAATTCAAGTGGTGGTCGGTCAGGAAGGGAAGCTCCAGTGTAGTGACTCAACTACACCAGTCTGTTAATATCAGAATCAACAGTAAACATGATTAATGTTCACTCAGCGGTTTGTCTTCGCAATTCGAAACGTTTACAAGTTCATGAGTAAGAATAAGTGAATTGGAGATACCAGGTAAAAGAAACAGCAAACTGACAATCTGGTGCCCCATTGAGAAGCTCTTTCTGTTCCTATTTGTGGTCCTGTTTCCTGTCTTATTCAGCGAACCCTACATCTAATATAAACTTTACGGCTAGATTATGCGGGATTCAGAAATACTCTTAACTGCTGGAAGGCCGTTACAAAACAATCCCTTATATCGACGGCCTCGCTGAATTTAGCTCAAACAGTGTTAAACTGACCTGAACTTTTTCCAAAAGAGTTTGTAACCTATCGTTCTCCCGAGTCGCTCGCGTATAATCCTCCCTTGTTTGGTTCAGCTGATTTTCCAGTTTGGCCACCAACTGGCACTGTTTGTTGATTTCATCATCCTTTTCGTCCAACAACCGAAAGACCTCAACAGATTGCATCTCTTCCGCTGGTTCGGTGATTTGCGCAGAAATTCGCGAGGGTGGTATCCATCAAGGGGGGGGGGGTTCAGGTCCAGAGGTGATGAGCTTTACGATATAGGGTAGTTATTCCTCGATTTATAGTCGTTACGGTTATTCATTTGACAAGCACAACGTTTCAACATTTTGTCATCAGCGGGTGAAAAAAACAGCTGGAAACAAACTCCTGGAATATTGCATGTTTCCTTTTTTGTTACGACATTCTTTGGCTCATTGCTCTGTGATTCTGGAGGCTCGCAGGAAATCAGACGCCAGTGGACATGTGGTTGACTTTTAACGATGCTCAGAACCTTCATAAACCACCAGTGTGCTTAGACTGTCAATGTCCCCATCTGAGCAGGAAGTATACGGGCAGACGGTGATGGGCAAAGAAAACTGATGGTGTTCGCATAGGAGTAAACGTAGTCATGATGATGAGTCAACCATGTGGCTTTTCACTCCGCGTGTGACTTTCTTGTGTGGTGGTGCCCTGCCGATGAGAGAGTCTGAGGTTCGGTACTTCAGAACAACTGCACTGGAATAGGAAACGAACTATTCAGTCAATTGGCAATCATTCAAATTCGAAAATTCTGCAGTTGTTTGCGAACTATCATCTGTGATTCCATGAGCCCCACGAAAGGACACTGGCCAATCAGCAGCCTTGTCTTGAAATTCAAACCATAGCTGTTTCTTTAGTTGGATGGGCAGTCGCGCTTCTTGCATCGTCATGAGGCAGCTTTCAGTACAGCACAGTCTGTTTGGACCTACGTAGCTAGCACAACGGGGATTGCGCCTAGCCGTTAGGCATCAGAAGGGGCAAAAACGGTCGTGAACTGTCAGAGATTTTAGCACTCTCATGAGCTCCGCCAAAACACTAATGTTGGTCCTCATTTCTTTCTTTATGCGGTCCCGCTGAGTAACTAACTAACCGGCCTTCTGGTCATGTTTTCGTATTTTTCTTCCTGTTCAGCGAAGGTAACACCAAGTAGGAGAACAACACTAGTAAAACATCAAGGTGTGTGCTGGACGGGGTGACTCTGAAGGGCCAGACAATTTTATACATAGTTGGAAAACACTATCTGACTATCGGCAATGTTGTGGAATATAGGTAGCTCGGGTGCGCTGAGATGTCACCTCGATTGGTGATGAAACGTTTGCAATCCAACTGCCAAGCTCGGCGAACAGACCAACAATCAACTATCTGACTATGTCTTTAACAGTCTTTGTATGAAACTGCTTTTTATTGCTTCGCTGTGCCCGGCGTGAATATGTGTAACAAAAAATTTTGATGCACTAAGGTGGGTCTGTCTAATCATTGTCAGTTCTTATAGATGTGATACACTACTTATAAGGTTGCTGAAAACTCTTTGACAGCCCGCGACCGGTTTCGCCCGTCTTGAGGCTCATCAGACAGGCGCTGTCCCTGAGTTTCCGTCAACCTTATGTTCTACTTGAACCCAAATTGCACGAAATTAGCCGGGGGGAGCACCATAAACGGGGGTTTCAGCTGGGTTCCACGTGAGTCTCCTGTCAAAACGAAATTGGTATGCAAATGAGTGTATTTCACTAGTTGTCAGTTCTTGTTTAATTCGTCACTGAACAGTCTAGGCAGACTAGAAAGCGTACATTCCGTCAATGAGCCGTGGGTTAGGGCAGGACCAATCGTCAGTCTTCTGAATCAGGTGGGCGGTAGCCCTGACCAATCACAACCGTTGGAGATCAGTCATTGCTGTTCACTCACCATTGTTCAACATTGTTGATCCACTCACTTGAGTGTGTCCTACTGACCTATCCAAGTTATGACTGGTTTTCTTGCAAACTCAGAACACTTTGGTGCAGATGCGAGAGCGTTGACGGCGACGCTTCCCCGCTTAAATATGGAGTAAATCTATGCAGAACGCTGAAGAGAACAAATCGTTTAGCGCATCAGTGAGTTTAACAGTAACTTACACATTTCGGTGGATTTGTAACCGATACCGGTGGAGTTTCAGTTGTGGGTGTGTCCTGTGCAAGAGGCATAGCAATGGACGTGGCTCGTTCACCTAGTGACGAATGTATCAAGCTATCCGCGTTTTCGCAAGTCAGTTCCCCGTAAGCCTTTCCAAAGTTATCCTCAGTAAACCACTGATCTTTTGAAAGTGTTTCTCCTGTGATAAGTAGTACACAAAAGTAGAATATTTCACTCGTCCACTCTGATCGAGGGCTGTACAACATACCGGAGATGGGAAGAGTGCACCCGTTAAGGAAGAAAACCTTCAAGACAACCAGCTCTATCTCCAATTATTCTACGGTTTAACACTAGACAGTCGAAGTATTCGGGCAAGATGCTTATTTAAAAAAAACACTTGTGATATTAACTGGAACAACTTAAGAGAAACGGGAATTTTTACTTTTGTTTGCCGGCTGGGTTAAAAGTCAGCCGGTGGTGTGATTTGGCTACTCGGCAGTAAGGCAAGTGAGATTTGAAATTACAGAACGGTCAACCATTTGGTGACTGTAGGTTTCATGGCTTGATTCTATGCCTAATATTCCGCAACTTGACTTCGACCGCATTTGAAATACACACAAGCTCACGTACAAACACTCGCAAATAAATGGACACCAGTGGAAGTTGCCACAGTCAGTTGGGAAAAGCGCGGTGTCCAGAGGTCACACATTATCAATAAACAACAGACAATCTTGCAGCTGTAACATTCTTTCGGTGCTCGGCTGTCATACCACCCGAATAAACCAAGAGCGATGGGGCACTGTCAGGTTGCCGAAGCCTGCGGCATGACATAACCGGATGTTCCTCTGGGTGGGTAGTAAGCCAGCACTGAGTCCCTTCCCCCATCCACCTTTATTCTTTTCTTCACAATAAGGCTTTCAAATAAATCATGGTTGGACTGCAGCGAAGCATCGGTGTTCAACACTGATGTCATGCTGTCGATGATGACGATGATGATGATGATAATGATGATGATGACGATGAAACAACACCTGATGATGATGATAATGATGATGATGAAACAACACTATAGCAACACTCGTCAATGCATCATCCCTCTGTGTATCGTTCGTTTGTGCATCATATTCTCGTGTGTCGTCCGTGAAAGTCTGCCCGATTCCGCCTACCCAGTTTGGTTACCATCACCTCACACAGCGCGATCGGATGGGTGCGAATAACCAGACCCCCAATTATCAAAGCAAACCACCGCCTACTGGGGTAATCACCGAAAAATGGGACAACCGGTGCTCGCACCTAAGCATATGCATTCTATTACCAGTCTATTCACGCCATCCAAGTGCTGAAACTCTCCAACACAGACTTCCAATCACGCTGAACCCCGATACTACCCTCCGCGTTTTGATACCTGACCTTGGCCGTCTGGAAGTACACTACCTTTCCATTGGTCTTCTGTCGCCCTTGTTCTCTTCTAGACGGTACCTACCCTTGCATTAAATGATCACTGATTCCAACATCCATTTCAGAGTCTTCTTTCAGTTGCAATTTCAACTAAGTATCACTTTCCAATGCCGGCTTTTTGGACCAAAAAGGTGCCCATCCAATCACCTTTTCTAAAAACTAAACCTAACTGCAAAAAATTTAGACATCAGAAGTTCGATAACGATCAAGAAAATGTTGGACATTCCACCATTTGGCATACCGGTCATCTTCGCCAATGCACTCGTGCTATATCCTAATGTGACAGCCCTCCAAAAACGCTCTCATCACATGTGACAGCCATCGACTGGCGCTTCTAAACCAAGTAACTAGAATACAGCTAACATTCATTTCATTACTTGCCGAAGTTGCTACAAACATCAAGAAAACAAAATAAGGCAAGTTCGTTATCAGAAAATGACACATTCTGATAGATAAGCAGGCGGTTGTTGATCTGTTCCCCTAGCTGGGCAACTAAATTGCAGACGTTTTGAACGCCATTGGTGGCTACCTCGGTGCGCGGCTGCGCAGGTGTTCATCTATTTGTGCGCACGCTAAAATGCTTCCTAAAGAGTATCTATGAACTCTAAAGTGATTGGTTGTTTATGAGGCGTTTTACTCGGGGTCTGATTGGACCATTTACGATCTCTGTTGTCTGATCCAAACCTGAGTCGTAAAATGTTTTGAGCAGTTTTGAGATGCACGTAACTGATTCTGAGCACGAAGGAAACAGTTCTACGTGACTCATTGTAGGTTGACTTGACTTGCACGATGAAATCTAGGTTTAAAATGCTACCAGAATGCTACCCCGAAAGAGGGCTACTGACAGGACAAACGATCGTGTTTTTCAACACATTTGCTTGGGGTGCATACAGAAGGCAGAAGACTTATGCATATATACTTTTAAAAATCTCACCATTGTCTTTCTGACTCAAGCCTAAAATATGTGAAGCAGAACCGACCAAACTGGAGATTAGGATCGTATGTGTGAAAAAACATACTCGTTGTCTCAGTAACTAAAGCGTACCACACACAAAGATGAGCAGGTCGAAGTTGGATATGGAGGTCATCGACAGCTTACCATTTCTCCAACGTCTGACCTCCGCGTCCAGCGTCACTAGAGCGACAAAAAGTTGCCTGGTGCGATCCGTTTCACGCTCATACAGACGACGCCACTCCTCCGCGGTTAACTGTGCGTTCGGCGCGACCTGATTCTTAATGGTCTTTGCTCGAACTCCAAAAACCATGGTGGACTTCGTTTCTAACTGAAAATGGAGAAAGGAGTGTGAAGAACATTTCTATCGATTCCGCTCAGTCGGAACTTACTGTCAACACTGCTAATGGTCTTGAGGGTTGTTGAGAACAACAGCCTTGCGAAATCCTTCAACCAACAGTCCGGTTTTGATAAGCCATCTGGGTAACAACGACATGTTCAATCTGATGACTGCCTTTTTCCTTCAATAACTTAGCTACACTTCACAGCCAAAAGTAAGCTCCTAAAAGCAAAACAAGAAACCAGGAAACGAAGCACAAATAATTCCACACACGTGAGTTTTCCCTTAGTATCGCATTGTTTGCAATTGAGTATTGTATTTTGTCGAAAATCTCTTTAATTTCAGCCACGTGGTCGTCATCATCATCAGTATCATTATCATCGACAGCGTAACATTACTCTCCAACAGTTATGCTTCGCTGCCCTACGACCACAATTTAGTTGAAAGCCTTATTGTTAAGAAAAGAATAAAGGTGGACGGGGAAGGAAACTAGGTGCTAGCCTACCACGATCATTCCGAGGTGCCTACACCTCCAGGACACTCATTCAGGCAATCTGGATAGAAAGTGACAACAAGAACGCCACTGACATCGGTTCACAGCCATATTTTGCAGTGTCTCCAACAAGGCACAATGGAAATCATGCTCTCACCATCCTGGAAGGTGAGCCACATCGACAGCGCCCATACTTTTCGTAATCTCTTTCGTATCCCTCCACCAGGTCAAGGGTTGGCCATCACGCTGCTCCCGCCACTCTGATTTGGGCATGGAAAACAGCACTCTCTTCGGAAAAGCATGGTTAAGCGTGCACAATGAGTGTCCTTACCAGGGCAGCTTATAGTGCTGGATACATTCTTTCATGCGAGTCTCCGTTTCACAACCGAGAACTCGCTTTCTAATTACCTTGTTACGGATTCACCGACACCAACCCACATGAGCTATGGATCTGAGACACCGGGTGTCCAAGGCCTGTAAATGAGCACCATTAACGATTCTCCCCAGTTGTCTGAAACAGTCCGATTTTCCAAAATGTCGGCAAACCGACCAGACATACGCTGACTGAGGATTTCACCCCCATCTTTGAACAACGCGGGTGGGAGGTCATCCGGACCAGAGACTCGGTGGCGCTTGAGAGAACACATCTAGTCATAAACCTCCGAGGCCCTGGGAGGTTCCACATTCACGTCTGCCGTGGACTCCAGATGAGCGGCATCTGGTGGTCAAGAGATTCACTGTTCGAAAAATTCAGCTTAGCGGTCGAGAAATTCGTCTCTATTCAAAATAGTCGCTCTATTCTGATCCTTGATGGTTTTGCTCACGGGTGGAACTCTCAAGGGAGCAGCTAACTCGTCTTCCGAACCGATACTTGCTTTCAGCCATTTCGTCGACATAGGAAGACCTGATCACACAGAGCATATGAACAACCCACTCGCAACCCACTCGTAGTAGGTCAAGCAGTGCCCCAAAGGTGTTTATAGAGAGAACGATCAAATGAGATTATCGACAGACCGGCTCGTATAGCGTTCCGCTCACCCCAAAGTTAGGTTATCATTTTTCGAAACGGCAAACATTTTCAGAGTAAGAAGTAGACCAGATTCGCTCACGCATCACGTGACATGTCGTACTTATTCTTGGTTGAACGAATTTGAGTTTGGCTGCTTTGTTTATCTTGTGATTGGCCACCGAAATAGCACGAAAATGCTATTTGGATCTCTGTATTATGTGACGTTACCGTAATATCTTCGCCATGCGACCAGGTTTTTATTGATCTGCGTTAGTTTCACCTGTGAAAAGTAAAGACTGAAGAACAGCGATAAAACATTTCGGGGTGTAGTTTCCATTGGTCTACAAGTAATCCCCCAACAAGACGGCAGAGTATGACCGAGAACCTAATTTGGTCATCGTAGAGGATCGACAGGCGGGATCGCATAGGCAGAGCTGCTCTTTGACCGCTCAACTTACTGGCGAGTTAGTTGATCATCTGCCACGCAGACATGACCTTCGGTATTCTCTGACTTGTCCATCCCCTGCCGTTTCGTGTACTTACTGCTTGTTACTTCAGGATGCAGACAACAAATGACACAAACGGTTGGTTCTTTGGTAGTTTGAATCACGTGGTGCCACTGTATCGTTGACTGAGTGACCTCACAGTATTGCATGTTCGAATCGTGACTGGTGGATTACTGAGGAGAAAATAGCGTAATGCAACCAGTAAGCTACATGACGTGGGGCAACCCCGATCTAGACCCATCGTACGAGACACGTAGTGGGGCGATCGATATTCATGGGCAACTATTCAACTGATTTCCGATGTCCCTAGAACAAATCCCATCAGAGAACGGCCCTATTAGTCGTAGATGTGAGGACTTTTTGGTGGGATTACCCTTCACCAGATGATACTGTAAACCGACAGAAATATGTGAAGAGACTTGGTTTTTAATTGAGATTTCATCCTGTAAGTGAAGTCAAACTATGCTGAAAAGCCGAGAAGCACCGTATATCTAAAATGGAACTGTGCACTTCGAAAACCTCCAGGACGACCCGAACCTGTGATCTTTTCTAACCCACCCTTCCTCGGGGGAAGGCGGCATCACCGCTACCATGGTCGCCTGGGGGAAACACCTTACTGCCTTCATACTCCTATCGCACAGGACAGTACGACTTTAACTCCAGACCGTCTCGTATCACGATTACTCGTAGTACGGGGTCTCGCTGCTCTTGGTCTGACTGCTGCCGTTTGGCCTTCCTGGCATAGTTACATCTTGTGGAACGAAGTTCCAACCAGTGTAGTCCGCGGGATCATTGCAGCACTCAAGCCCGACCATCACACCAAGGTGCCAGCTTTAGGTGTGGCTTATCAGCGTGATTAGCTTGCATCTAGACAGTTAACCGCACTGCTGATCAGCCGCCCGTTGCTACTAGACTGGAGACTGCAGTTTCGAGACTCGCTGGAGTTCCGTGAGAGGCACACTGTTTAGGATTCCCAATAAGGACGAAACAGACATGGGCTGCTTCTCCGCTTTCTAGCACAGACTGGCTTCACTTTTGGGGGCAATCTCAATTGAAACCGATGTAAATATCCTACCCTAATGACACACTAATATGGTGAACAAGTCCAATAAAACCGGCAACAAAACAAATAGATCGTTAACAGGACACTCTTAGTTTCCGGGACAATCAACCCAATAGGTAAAGCTAGACAAGCTCCAATAGGAAGCCGCTATTTTAAGGAAGCACTGGAAACTGTCGATCAGGTTCACACCTATCACCATCGACAGCGTGACATCAGTGTTCAACACCGATGCTTCACTGCCGTACAACCATGTTTTATTTGAAAGCCTTATTGTGAAGAAAAAGAATAAAGATGGACGGGGAGGGGACCTACTTCTGCCTTACTACAATCATTCCGAGGTGCCTACACCTCCAAACACTCATTCAGACAATCTGGATAGAAACTGATAACAAGATCGCCACTGACATCGGTTCGCAGCCATATATTTCAACGTCTCCAACCAGGCGCAGTAAGGATCACGCAGTCCCCATCCTGGAAGGCGAATAGCACCGACAGCACCCACACATTTCGTGATTCGTTTCATACCCTTCTGCCAGGTCAAGGGTTGGTCACCTCTCTGCTTCCGCCACTCTGAATTGGGCACGGAAAACAGCACTCTCTTCGGCAAACGATGATTAGGCATATGCAACACATGTCCCAACCAACGTAGCTTCTGGTGCTGGACACACCTATGCAAGAACTCTAGGTGAATAGCCCACTTCGCCGTCGGCTATCTGTCCACTGAGGCACAGCTCAACTATCATGGCTGTTTAAAACGGTGTCAGGTCCACACAAGAGCATCAAAATTTTTGTCAGCTGGTGACAATGATATGCATGGTGTGGTATTATCAAGCAATACGCTAGTTTAAGGTTGTTGTTTAGATGTAACATACTACTCATAAGGTTGCTGAAAATTCTTCGACAGCCCACAACCGGTTTCGCCCTTTTTGGGTCTCATCAGTTAGGCGCAGTCCTCGAGTTCCTTCTTTTCTACTTGAACCTAAACCTAAACAGACAGATTTCGACAAGTACTCTCATTTGTAAGCGAATTTGATTTTAACAGAAAACTCAACTGAATCCGGCTAAGCCTCTCAGTTATGATGTTCTGCTTCAACTGAATGTGCTGCACCAGACCGCCTCATGTTTCGGTTGGTATTCGAGATGTCGCACCATGTTGTTGTTTAGAAGTAATACACTACTCATAATGTTCTGTGTTACAGCAGCCTCCAGAAGCCAAAGTTTCGTGTAGTTGAGGGTCATGTTTAGAAACTTTGGTCACGTGCCCTCTTGGTGCGTCAATGTACCGGGACCCGAAACCCGAACATTTGGAGTGAAACTTGTTCCTCGAGAACACCTCTGGTGGTCCTTACCGGAAGTTGATTGACTGGTCCACCACAAATGATCAACTTCGAGCCCAATTTCAGGGGCCGGATTAGAGTAGCTCTAATTGGGGATCACGTGATTCTGGCAAATCAACCACTGTGTCAGGTACCTTTAGGAGAGTACCTGATTAGAACGTGTGACAATCAATACTGTTGTGAGGACGGTAGTTGACCACGTGGTACTACACTCACGTGATAACAGTCATCGCAAATTTTTGCTCGAAATATGCTCAAAAGATTTTTGTTTGCAAGAGTGCTTGTTACAAAATTAGAAAACAACCACTATCTAGTTCGTAGCATTGTAATTAAAATACGTGTCCAAATTAGATGGGCGGTTGCGTAGTGTGTCTAACAGAAGCTCATAGCGAAGTGTTTGGTAAGAGCAACTTTCGGCCACAGCAGGATTTTAAAGAAACGTCTAAATTCCACAAGCCGGTAAGTGCACACAACCCAACTGCCGCGCTGTGTGCGACCCTGAATGGGCCCGTTCTCCATACCAATCGACTTTTATCAATGAACTTTAAGAGTCCACTGAAGGGTTATAGTTGAGTGTGACCTACCGGAATCCTGTGTAGTGATGACAAAAAGCCATAACAAAATAATCTGTGAAAAATTCGTTAAACAGCGATATAGCGAATACCTATACTGGCCTACTTCCTTTCTTCGGAAAACCCAAATCCTTAACCGAGTTTGGACATTTGCCTGCGACAGAAGTACAATGATTTTAGGCCAAAGCTTTGTGTGCTGATTGCTGAAAACGATTCTGTACACAACCGTTAACTTCCCCCCGTGCCTGCCACCGCTAATCTGTTTTTGCTGCAATCATGCGGAAACTTTTAATGTGATTTTCAATGTGGAAAGTGCTCCACATTTTGTTTCATTTATATCCTTAAGGCAGACGAAAACTGCAGCCGTGATAATTTGTCACTCTCCTCCAGTCTCCCTGCAAAACCATCTCGCAAAACCAAATTTGTTTGCAAATGAGGGAAATGCGCTTAACTGATGAGCCCCAAGAAGGGCGAAACCGGTGGTGGACTGTCGAAGTGGAAAATCTCTTCAATCGTATCCACCACATCAAACCAAAAAGTGCGCAGTAGTTATAGCAACATTCAAACCAAAATTATCTTACCTCATTTGAAACCGCAGGTGAAGCAGCAATAATTATCGTTGTCTTGGAGTTACCTCCCAGCGATTGTTGTAATATTCTTGTCAACTTTGAATCGCGATATGGGACATGAGTCTGAGAAAGATGAAAGAATTGCACAGAGTTGGAGAACGCTACCAAGTCATGCTTTGTTGTACTGATGTGGGTCGTAAACGTTTTTCTTCTTACTGCGTCATGGCTTTTCCAAGAATCTCCTACTTGCCACACACAGGATGACCAGTTTTCCCTGTAACAACAGTAAAAATTTAATGCGCGATTTCTCCGTCCTGAACTGTCTTTAGATAAATAGTCATTGTCTTTCTGGGGTCTACTCTAACCTATCTTCCAGAGTACGTGAGTAACTGAGTCTACTACATAGTTAGTTAGCTTTCTACGCACCGGAATTATGCTAGATTAGTGCCAGTTAATCAGCCTGATGATCGACCGCTTTCAGTTACTAAGTGGAAGGCCGTGAGCCCAGATCTCCCCAGAGGTTCGTGCGATCTGCACTAATGAGCACTTACAAAAAGGACGGAAGACCTTAACTAGCAGTTAGCCAAGTATTATGTCGTGATTTTTTGGCCTCAACATTTAGCATTCCACGCAGGCAGGTGACCAGATAGTAAGACGGTCGTTTTTGATGGCTGTTAACTTCTTGTTCTCGACTGCCAGTTATTTCGTGAACGATTCACCTAGCGGTCCTACTTTCGTTAGATAGGGCGACAGTTTAGCTGACACTCCGTCGTTTGTTGTGGACTTGAATCGTAGATAGCTCCTTTCCAAAA
Organism: Clonorchis sinensis; assembly: GCA_003604175.2. Lineage (NCBI taxonomy): Eukaryota > Metazoa > Platyhelminthes > Trematoda > Opisthorchiida > Opisthorchiidae > Clonorchis > Clonorchis sinensis. The sequence continues at coordinate 32,765,336 of CM030371.1, forward strand.
ACCGATAACTTCATTTTTCAACATGCAACAAGTAAACCTTTAAAGTAAATCACTTGGTCTGAGCTGACAAATCGCCGAATATTATTTTTCTATGCCGTCCTAGTTTTCCCAATTTTTTTTGTATATTTTAAGGTCAACGTTGACCCATATTCCTCGGTTTCACGTCTGTTTCTCGTCAAAGATAGCATCACAGGTCGTGAGGGTGCACCATCATAACTGCAATATATACCTGCTCCTTCCGGATGGTGACTGAGGGGACGAAATTCCTAATCGACCATATATTCTGCAACCTTTTCCACTTGGAAGATGAATCAAATCGCCCATGCCACTCAGTTTCCGCAATCTCTTGTATACACCACCAGTAAATCACACTGCTCATTACTTAGAATGAGGTGTCGAGACGAACACTTCCTTCGGTAAGCATTTGATTCAAATACTCATCATCAACGACTTGGTAGCGAAGTATAAAAGCCATTACCAGCAAACTCAGCTGCGCTGGTCATTGTCGTCTTCCTGGATGAGGACCCCGAGACGGGCCACATCAGTAGTTAGAGACATTGTCAGACATGGCCCAGTCGCGCCCTCAATGGCGCTAGTGCATCCAAGCTATTGCCTTCAATGCATAGCTCCGTTCCCAACCCCCACTCACCTAACAGTCCATTGACAGTGGTGTATTTACGCACCAATTCATCATCTCCGGCCTCCAATGCGCAGCTACCTACCCAGCCCTCCCCAAATCATCGGTGAACGCAACTGTGGCAGCTACAACCACTGTACTACAGGTACACGGTTCTTACAGCTGACAATGATTCAAATACTCAACTGTTGCGGGAGCTCAGTACCGGTTGTAAGTGGAGTTCGTCGTTTGTCTCGTGGTCACACCAACCCAAAATGTCATCGACAACTTACACTTCCTTCGACCAGCGCATTGATCACGTTACCAAGTGTGGACAGCGATTTGTTGATGTTTTTTGCCTCGTCTAGCGTCGAACCTTCCGCGCCCGATTTGGATACCTTTTCACTTCCGGCAAGGTCGACCAAATAGAGTGACCCGATCAACTGTTTCCCAGTCTCCCGATTGTTCTGTTGTATGCAGATGCGAAATATTGAGTGACTGCGTGAGCTGTGTTCGTTCATATCTGTAAGAAGGACAGAAGGTATTGAGGCCGACCCAATGTTGGAATACTCAGTCAACTATTTCCGAGGTTCTTTTTTATATCCTTTCACTTCTTATCAAAGCATAGATTTTCTAATCGATTATAATAACACAGAGGGTATATCGATCATTTCCTGGAGACTCCTTTTATGCAGTCAGGGAGTTTCCGAAGAGCGACCACCTTCAAGAAGTCAGCTAGATACCCCAGTCCAGAATTTGTCCCTGTTGAGCTTCCCGATACGGGGATCTTTTCCAGATAAGCCCCGCCAAAAAATTAACACCCGCCACCAAAAAAGATTAGAAAAAAGAGGATATGAAATTTGCACTTTTAGTTTTTATTGAAAAGGGTGAACTTGGGACGCATCATTAATAATTTGCATGAAAAGGTCCGTTTTTCGGTACCTTTGCCTCCAAACGAACTCACACAAGTAGCTGTCCACTAAAGATCGGTGTGTGCCGCATTGGCGTTTATTCAGCATCTTGTAGACGTGCCAAAGAGATTCGATGGTTTGTGTGTGAGATCCAGTCGTTGGGTCCACAAAGGTTTCGGTATGATTAACCGTTTTATGAGTATAATTCATGTCAATCATCGTTTCAATTTCTTGATATGATGCCCACATATTGGAGATGATGACTGAGTCGGGAGCGATGCAGACCTGGGTTGTGTCCATCAAAGTGGCCGCAGTTCGATCTGGCACTGCATACATGAACATCTCTTTAGTTTCCCGGCAGAGCCCTCCGAAAATCCACTGCTGGGGAAGGACTCGCCCTGCGTGGTTTTTACGGCGAGATATTAGCGTTTCAACGATCTCGACATGTAGACCTGGGCCGCCGATATTTGTTGGAGTCTGCAAAAGCCGCCAAATTTTTGGACCAGCAATAAATGAATAGAATTACTGTCGTAAACTCCATCCTAGGCCGCTCCAGCCAAGTTCCCTTTCGAAGACCGATTTCTTGCCGACACTGTCGGGCATTACAGCTCCACCTGTCAGAAACAGTTGAAAGTGTCATTTGGTGGCCACTGCTGCATAAACGTTGCTGATGGATCACTCTGTGGCTTTGTAAAAAACGTATTGCCGTCTCCTTGTCATGAACGAGAGTTGAAAGCATCAGAAAGTTCATTTAAGGTTTTAGGTCCGGACGGAGAACATTTTTGCACAAAATGAGCCTAGAAGGAAATGTTTTCATCAAAAATAGGTCAAGGTTGTGTGCGTACATTAAACTGGAGCTTGGAAAAAGTGGCGGGACTTATCTGGAAAAGATCCCAATACGGAAATTTGAGTGACGCGTAGATTCGACAGTCCCGAATATCAAAAGGTAGGTTCGAAATTCTACGCTCCATTCGAAGTTCCGTATCGGGAACCTCAACAGTACTCGCGTTCGTAGCGTCAACAAGTGCGCAAGTCTGTCACTGACCGGCACAGTGCAGTGTCAGCGGCGAGCGAAACCACAGTTCATTAGTGAGGGTTGCGGTCGTACCTTCCGACGACAGTCTCGTGATTCTCACTGGCCTTGAGGTCACACGGAACTGAGAAAACAAGTCAAGTCAGGCTCAGCAAACTTGACATGAACGCGCATGGATAAGTAGGTCAGTTGCGCACATGCACATACACAGACACGTGCTAGCTAATAGACAAGTGTCGGACGGGACAGCTTTTGCGGCAAGGAGAGTGGAGAGTAAAAGTACATAGGCGCAGTAAGCAAATGAATGGGGGGATTCAATACACAGTCTGTGCCCTGCGTAACATCATAGCGTAAACATCGTAAACGAGAGATTCAGCTGGGTTCCAGATGAGTCTCCCGCAAAACTAAATTTGTTTGTAAATGAGTGTATTTCGCAAAGTCTGTGCCATCTTTCCGGTTTGTTCGAAAGATTTGGAGGCCAAATTTTTATCCTCTAAGATGCCTCCACTGTAAAAGTTTTATGGATATAGGCCCACACTTAGAAGATCGAGGGCATATCCAGGATGGGGTCCCCGTGACCCCGCCCGTGTTTGGCTGGAGACGTTGCAAGAAATGGCGGCTAATCGATGTCAGTGGCTCTGATGCAGCCAGTTTCTTTCCAGATTGCCTGATTGAGCGGTTGGAGGTGTGGGCACCTCGGAATACTTGACATAAGCCAGAACTAGGTCCCCTCCCTCATCCACTCTTTTTCTCTTCTTTTCACTCTAGGGCTTTTAATACATTATATATATATGTATATGTATATATATGTATATATATATATATATGAAATTGGACGAACTTTATGGTTGTACGGCAGTGAAGCATCAGTGTCAACACTGATGTTGCTGTCTTTGATGATGATTATGAGAGGGACAAATTCAACCTCGTTTGTCTGTTTATCAGGTTGCATAGCATCTACATGTCTGCGCATACTAAAGAAAAACACGAAATAACGGGCTATGGAAGATTCCGTAGAACGCTGCTGTGAAAGCCTCTTTCTCTCCGAGAAGGCATGTGTCAAATTCACACCTATAGGCAATCTATCGTGTTACTTAGCTTATGAGTGGATACAGCCATGAATGTAAACTTACTTGTAACTGATACATGACGATTCATTTTCCCCTCATCCAGTGCATCTAACAAGTCGTCCGCACAAGATACGAAGCGTTCCGTCACACCCTACAAGGACAAACATATATCTCAAAGTAATCGTGATCTGGACAACGAGAAGGGGAAGGGGCAGTTTTTCACTACCTTTCCATGAAAAGTTTTTTTCTTTCAAATTCACATCCCACTCGTTTGAACAGCCCTGCACCTGTCTCAGTTATTCTGAGAGAAGCAGGACTCGAGACAAAATGCACAGAGTTCCTATCCTCGGTTGTGTCAGGAGGTGAACTCCAGACATGAGGCGCAATGAAAGCGTGTTGCCACGACTTCACCAACTCACATCTAAATGGGTAAATCTGCTCATGCTCGAGCGAGATGGCTGGTCTGCCTGACACGTCGAACGACGACCTCATCAGCAGATGCCGATCCACCTATGTTGTACTGATCTGGAATGTGTGGACAAAAGCAAGTTGGAAGGTGAGACAGTCAGGTCTCCAAATGGAGGTGACAAGAGACCTGGGGGTTTCAAAGTCATCTTCACTGTGTACATCTAGCACAAATCCGCAGCAAATAGAATAGTGAATGGGAAGTTACAGGTGGGGTCAGAAAATGGTAAGTTCACAGTCTGAGTAATTTGTAATACGCCACCCGCCTCATTCCTAACGTTGAGTTGGTGGCTACCCGCGATCTTGCACCGTTGCTCAGCCCTCTCCACTGGGTCCCAAAACCAATGTTGCCAAAAGTGTCAATTTTGATAGAGCCCAACCTATTAACCTGCATGCATTAGACAGCTTCCTTCGTCATCACTGGGTTTACCCTCAAGGTCACCTAGCTTTGTTTTACATCAAAACCCGACAAAATGGTGCACGAGGCCCATCAAGTGAGACAAAGACCAGTTCTCATAAAAAACCACCTGCACACCTGCAAAGGCGGGAGGTAGTGGAGGGGACCAGTCGTACAGAGTACCTGTTATTATCTGGTTCGGTATCTTTGGGCTGCAGTTTCAAACAACACAAGATCACATGACAGAGTTGGATAAATAACAATCTGTTCGAGGTCAGCTGCTATCCGACAAGCGCTGGTAGACATTGGTAGACATTTAAAATGGACTGGAACTCTTAAGGAACAAACCACTCCCTCATTCCAGCATTGAGGTACCATCATGGTTCACTAGTCATACACTTGCGGAAGGCCACGTTTATTGGCTTTTGCTTAAAAGTTCAAAAGCGGGAAAACATCGGGCTATTGGTCAACTTACCTTCACGTAGGCTACACGACCCTTTGTTTCATGAATAGGAAGATTTGTCTTTGAGACTACAACACACACACACAGGAATCAATGGGGACAAAAAGAGGAAAACATACTGTCAAGCAAATCTTTGATCTTCTCCATATACAGCTCGAAATAAGAAACCTGAGGGAAGGTGGTTTGAAAGTGGTGCGCACAAAAAAAACTAACCTTGATGAGAAATTCCAAATTTTCGTCCATCTTTTCAATGTGCAGAAAAATATCCTCGATGATCCTTGGTATGATGCCTTTGTGTTCAGCATCCTTCATCCGGCCCTGTGTAAAAAGTTCCCAAAGGGCAGTCTTGATCGTCTCGACCATAGTCACGTGGTTAATGGGGGCAGACTAACTCCAGTAGACTATAATTCGCTCAAGGTCATTTATTTGTCGCAACACTAACAGTATTCATGGAACCGCTGTGTCAACGAGAGGAAAATCGCTCATCGTCCAGAATAGGTCTCCACAACTCCAACGTGTGCCGTCAGAATGAAGACTACTCAACAAGTGCTTATCAAGATCATAATGCGTTACATCACAGCCATTAAAAAGACCGAGCTAAGGTCTATATTCACAGGGACTGACTGGAACTGATGATAGCAGGAGGGTATTTTGCAAGTTCAGTGGAGATTTTATTGTGTAAGGGAAGTCGATCTGTGTCGAAAAGCCAAGAACTACCTTACAGATGTTTCATCCTCTTTGAGAATCATCAGCAGTGCACATCCAACCAATCGCCACGACGACTCGAACCAGCAAACCCCGGCCCAGTGGTTGAAGGCTAAACCATTCGATTACGATCAATAGTCTTGCACCGGATGAGCCAATCAACACATGATCACGTGATAGGAATTCCGTGATTGGAGAGTGAGTGGCGCTCTATCCTGTCTAAATGCGAGCTAACCACAACGCTGCTCAGCCGCTCACAGCCAGACGGTTTAGTCAAAAAGTCGCGGGTTCAAGTCGTCATTGAGATGCGCACTGCTGATGCTTCCAAACAAGAATGCAACAGCTGTGCTTCCCGGCTTTCCGGTGTCACTTAGAAGACAAAATCTACAGAGAACTTAGCGAGCTAAATAAGTCTTTCAAAGTGTTATCATGCAGTAATTCCATTTGATTACTAAGTTAGCCTTAAGACTGTATCAGAGGTAGCCTTTCGTCCCGAAACTGACCAAGCAAATCATAACTGACCCAGAAATCTGTTGCACATTCTTGATGAGGGCTTTGCCTCTTCTGAAGGCTAGGGTTATCTTTTAACAAAAAGGCGATGATATAAGGCATAAGAAGCCAATGCGATTCGATAAGTTTGGAAAGCTGACTTCTGATGGGGTCTTTCAAGTATACTTCGACAACAGTTGGACCCATAAAATGGCCCGTTTGAGTGCAGCCAGGTGTGAAATGCATCAATCGTTTGGCAGTAACGCTCTAGTTTGGAGATCAATACAAATAACAGGAGACAGACAATTCCACGAAACTAATAAACAAACCTCCATAGTATAGGTTTTCCCCGAAGCTGTTTGTCCGTAGGCGAAAATCGTTCCATTATATCCGTTCAACACGGAAAGCACAATGGATTTGACACTCTTCTCATAGACCTCCAGTTGCGTTGCATTCGGTTGCAGGACAACGTCAAATGTGTACGTTTTGCCCTACAGGGGAAGAAGGATATTTCGCAAGGAAGTTTAGTTAGTTTTGTTCGGCAAAATAATAACAGTCGTCGAGCTCCAACACCCTTTCGTTGCCTAGCTGTCATGTCTCCCGAAGAAAGCACGTGAAGTGAGACACTACCGGGTTGATCAACCCCAGACAGGAGCAGTCGAGTTGTCGAGGTTGGGTTTGAATCATGGACCTTCCGGTCAGTAAGTTTGCGCCTTAACCAGTGAGCCATCACGAGACGCTTTGCATTCTTGAGGAATCAAAGAGAACAACAGTAATCCATCGATGAGAGACGGAGTGGTCGTTCTACAGTTTTTATTAGTTCATGAGTAACGAGAAAACTTCTTGTTAACTTTCGCTAAAGGTTTTGTCTTAAGACAGGGTTTCTGCAGCTTTGGTTGTTTTTCTTCTGCATATGCGGCTGAAAAATCGAACTAAAACCCTGTAGAAGAACAGCTAGCGAGTAGCGAAGGGAAAAAAACAATGGCTCTGGGTATGAATGTGAATAACCGTTGTGAATGAGGTTTAACGGTTGCGTTTTTTATCGGCGAGTTTATTCACAAAGTTACAGCGGTCCCTACGCGAACTTGTGACTCAAGATGATTCATTAAAACGGTATGGGACAGTCTGTATGATATAGGCATTCGCGATTTACGTCTCCTTGGTTACATCGTTTGATCTTAAAGGATCACTGATGGTCTGTCGCTATGTTTTTACATCAGTTCACATTTGGTACACTCTAGGATTGGTCCAACACGTTTCACTCTATGGTTCCTGTACAGGCTACTGAGACGTCTATTGTCTTATCACCAAGCTGCACTTCTCCACAGGATGGTAAATATTTATTCACTGTTATTACTGAGGGCGCAGAAACCGAGCTTTCTTGAGTGCTCCAATTAAGAATAGTGGTTCACTCAAAGAAAGACCATTCCAAAGGGTCTGCGTCACAGTAAACTCCAAGCATTGAAGTCAAACGTCCATCTCCCTTGCGGGAGTCTAGCCATCAAAAGAGACAGTTGTTTCACCAAGGAAGAGCATCCCAACGGCAGACTCCTTCTAAACGAAAGCCACTTTCAGTCTGCATTCCTAGTGGTCTATGAAGAAATTCACAAATAAGCCTGGTAGTAAAATGGATGGACTACATAGCTGATCTTTGAACTTCGCTACTTTCCTCAGGATAATTTTGACTTCATTACCCTTCCGCACGACAGTAGACTACACAGTGGACTTTTCACCATCTACAGTTTATGCCATTTAACAGTCCTCAGGGGTTATTGTGCTACTCCGGATTCATATACATTTGAGCTATGTTAAGAAACCTCATTCACGATGAAAACAAATTTGTGTCGGTGTGTTGTGATTGGCTGTGTGTCCAACTGGTGCCTTAGTTAAGGGGGCTGGTAACCTTCGAAGGGGTATTTATTCCTTAGAGGCACCAATTTGGTCTCCTTCTAGAGTTGGGGTGTCTTTAAAATAGATCAATTTGAGACCGAAGGAAGGATATCTGGTTTGAGGGATTGGCCTCTCCTGGGTGGAAGAACTTAGTTGGGAGGGGGGATGTTACATTTGTTTTCACGACTTTTTTCTTCCTAGTGATCGATTCCTAGTTCGCCCTTCTTGATCACTCATTTTGTAAACCCATGCAACCTGTGTCTCGCCCTTCATCCCACTAGTTTGAGATGTGTGAAAATTTCCCATTTTGATTATTCTGATAACAATAGCTTGTTGGGTCCATTTTTACTTGCTGCCACAAGATCATCCGTTGCGTGCACTCGCTGTGAAGCTGAACTTTTCAGTTCTATCTACCTGAATTGACAATTGCGGGCTACAACCATCTCCCCCCACGGTCATCTCCCAGTCTTATTCCTTTATAGTGGAAGCGGTTGCAGGGAGCATTGTCAAGCTAAATGTAGCATATTAAACCCATTTGCAAACAAATCTGGAATCATCACAAACGAGGGATTCAACTGAGTTCCAGGTGAGTCTCTCGCAAAACCAAATTGATTTGAGTGTATCTCGGAGAATGCGCCTACCTGATGAGCCTCAAGAAGGACGAAACCGGTCGTTGGTTGTCGAAGAATTTCCAGCAACCTTATGAGTAGTGCTTTACGTATAATCATATTACACCATCCATTGTATGTGTGGGTCGGTTGGTCTAGTTCAACGTGAGTGGCCATTCCGAAAGAATGATGGCAACGTATCATATGACCGTTGTCATATGGTCGTCGCGAACCCAACGTTTCCGTTAGTAAACCTTAGCCAATTGCCGGAGTTCGAACGACGAGCCGCCAAGTTGCGACCGAATCTAATGAAAACACGTCAGTTAGCAAGAGGGAAACATGACTACAACTCACTTCATAATCCACCTCTATTAACTTGACGGTAACCGTCAGCTTAAAAAAACTCCATGTGTGATACCGTTTAGGAGTGGTAGGAGATAGGAGCCAAATCACGGTTTCCCTACTAGGACCGAACTACACCTTGTCGTTATTCACCATAAGGCAACGAGGAAACGCAAAAGAATGGATACGCCCGAGCTGGAAGTTTGTGCCACCATGAGGAATAAGCACGTAATGGAGAAATCTAAACGCACTCGGGACTGAGGGAAATGTTGCGAGAGCATTGGCTAGCCGTCCAAATTGAATAATACATATGCCGGTTTTCACCACTTGGCCTCCCCTAATTCGGTGGAACTTGTGAGAAAACGTGAAAAAACCACCAGATCCAGTCCTCTTCTAGCCAGTTGAGCTCGTATCGATCCATATGGTTGGCACTGGGGCCAAAAATATGCTTTTGGGCAAAAGTTCTTGGGCCTAGCAAGTTGGACTGGCCTCTATGTATGGTGATATGAAAAATGAGGGAGAAGCCGACCAAACTGTCGAGAGAGGAAACAGAGAAAACGGAACTTGGTTTCGTCCAAATGTCTATTAACAAACATGCACTGCTAGCTGTCAAGCCTCAGCTGAGACCTGGAGTATTCTAGCAAGCCTCTTCCGTTTGCACAAATTGGATACGCTCATTCAACATTTACTAAGGCTAAGTTTACTCCGATTGATTGGTAATCAGGCCTACCCGGCCGACGCTGTTGGACTACTAGTTTACGGTTTTGTTGTCTATTCCCAACTAAATGGCGCGGTAGTGATGGGCCTTCAGGATTCAGTGTCATGGTAAGTCATTAGGTTGAAGTGTGGCATCTGGCCTAAGCTCAGACTAACTGATGAATGAAGCCAACGCCTAAGTGCGAAAGGAATGATTCTAGTGCTCATTGTTTCAGCTATTTCCAGCTTGTCTTTCTGTGCAGCTTTGGAACTTTGGTGCGCGAAATTATGTAGTTCCAATTCATTACTAATACTTCGGTGACCGAATCTTTGTTTTGAAAAGTCAGACATCTCCTGAGTTTACGTCCTTTCGATACCTGGCTCTCTTATCGTTCAACTGTAGCACCCTTTCGGTGCCTATCTGCGATGCCAGCAAAAGGAAATACGAAGGCTAGGATACTGCCAGGTTGCACAAGCCTAGACAGGGGAAGTCGAGAGGCAGAAGTCGCGTTCGAACCACGGGCCTTTCGGTCAGTAAATTCGCACTCTGACCACTGAGCCATCTCGCCCCCTGTCTGGCTCTCATGTCATGGGGACTGAGATATTGCCAGGTTGCTCAAACTTATACAGGATCAGCCGAGATGCAGGAGTTCGGTCGGAACCATGAACCTTCCGGTCAGTGAGTTCGTGCCTAAACCACCGAGCTATCTCGAGCTCTCCGATATGCTTTAGGCTGTAATAATCCATCTTCTGGACAAAGCAGGTGCACGTCCAGAATTCTTCTCTTCTGTAGTAAGGCATATGCAAGGATGTGCGAAACTGAACCGGTCTAGCAACTGCGTCATTTCAACTTTTTTGTCAGCTACACAAAATTTGCCGTTTACGTATGAAGTTTGGCGTAGACGTACCAAAAAAAAAAGAATTTGGCACGATTCATGCCAAAAAGTACAACAGCTTATGTGAAGGGTCAAAGGAACTGAAGCAACTAAATCTTGTGGATCATGACCATCAACAAGACCTTTCAGTGTTCTTCTTTGTTCACCCGTATACTGGTGGCCCGAATCTGATAATCAGAATTGCGCCAACTGACAGTTCTTCGGTTACGCTGCTTAGTAGTTCGCTGTACAGAAAACAGAGGATGTTGCGTGCGGGCCTTTTATCATACCTGGACTATTGTGTTCAGACTTGGATACAGAGGTTTTCTTCGGAGTAGCCACTTATCGTTTGGTAAATGTTTCCAGTCACTTATGGATCGTCCGACGCAGTTCCTCAAACTTTTCAGTTCATGGTCGTGGGTTTGACCAGGCAGCAGAGCGTGTACCAGTCTTGATAACAAGTGGTTCCTCGCGAAAACTGTCCAATAATACGGATTTTAAATGTAGCCCATCACCTGATGAAGTACATTCAGCAACCACTATTTGTGTCGCAGGCAGTTTTTCCGAAGTCACGCATTGTTATATCCGACTGCTGTCCCCACTCCAGTACCCGGATGCCGGAAAAGAAGACTCACCGACAAGGAACACCACAGCCTTATTGCAACAAGCGGGTGCGTGCGAGGCCCCGTGCTATTTAAAGGTTACTTTTTGACATTGATCCAGCCTGTCTGATCGGCATTTAGTGAACACTGATCAACATCGACCGTGCTTCTATGAGATGCCTGAACACTTATCATAGTCGGTCGTGCTTCTGTGGCGTGCCTGAACACTCATCGACTTTTGCTGAATTGATTGAACGATTGACTGGCCTGGATGCTTGTCGGCTTCCCTACTGAGATTTTGATGGAGTCAAAGCAGGTTCCGGGCGTTTTGGGATTATTTTCAGGAATTCGACCTTCCTGACACGTATGAACCTTAATGGCTCTCTTTCATTGGGCTTATGCTAATCCAAACCCGGCAACACTACTCTTTGGCATCAAGAGAGCTCGACCCCCTACACTCACGAACAGTTCGTCACCGAAGACAAAATCATCCACTACTGTGTCACAGAATTGACATTCTATTTGTGGCATTGACAGTCCAATGACCCCAACCGAAACCATAATAAACGATTTGGGGAAATGTTGGCCTGTCGGTGGTAGTGAGCCCCAAAGCAGAGGATAGAACCACATTGTTCTTTTGAATTACGGGTTGGTACATGATACCATGGAATGCCAAATCAAGTGCCGCAGAGGTAACAGCAAACTCCAAACTAAAATAACCTCTGTTATGGTTTCCACAAGCTTGTGTGCTTACCGAAGTCAGCTTGAGGAAATGACAGAGATTAGATTATCTATGTAAAAACGACAACTAAAAGCGTTCGCCGTAGCAAACGTTTGATACAGGATAGAACAATAAGGACTGCCTACGATCGATTACATCTTCGTATTAAATGATCCGAACCGGGTTTGCTACCGCCTCCACTCCCAAGTGAATCGGCGACGTAGGTCCGTTGGTTTGACCTACCACAATCATTTAGGGGTGTCTACATCCCCAGACACTCATTGAAAGTGCCAACAAGAACGACTCTAACCATGCACAGAGGAGATCACACAAGCTTCTAGGAAAAGCCGAATACCCTGTAAATGAAGTCCGAGATTATCACAAATTCGACGGAGTTGAAAACAAGCTTTAAAATTATGAATGTCGTTGACCCTTTTCATTAGAACAGTTTAGAAAACTTCTGGAGGAATCTTGAGTTTATCAATGACTTTTTTCCCACGCCTTCTCGCACCGCAACAATGCGGTGAGTTACTTGATGAAAGGAAATCTTTACGATTGTAGCCAAAATAATCAAACTTTTGTGTGATTAAGTTTGCATACAGAGACACTTTTACATACTTGGGCGGTTTTCTGCGACGTTTTTCATCAGAGTTACAATACTTAAAACTAGCCAGAGTCTTAGGCAGAATACACTACTCATAAGGTTGCTGAAAATTCTTCGACATCCCATGACCGGTTTCGCCCTTCCTGTGGCTCATCATTAGGGAGAGATTTTAATTTGGTTTCAGGTGAGTCTCCCGTCAAAACGAAATTGGTATGCAAATAAGTGTATCTCGCCGAGTAGAGTCTTGTTTTCGGTCACGAGGTTGGATACAGATGTGTCCCGAACCGACTTCTGGATGAAAACAGATTTCAATCTAACCTAACGGAGATTCAATTCACTTTCAACTACACTTTACTTAACCTCGGCGTCTGAAGTTTTGTTGAAGTTCTAGTGCGAATAGAGATGAAGTTAAATGATAAAACATCTCGTTTTCACATCGAACTTAAAGACGACACCTTGGATTCCATAGTATGTCTAAGGTCATTGAATTCCTTCTGTTGGGTTCGATATCGCAACGTTTTGACCACGACTCGATCGAAGTTCACGTACTGTTCTGACCTCGAGACGGCTTAGCGGTTAAGGGGCGAGCTCACTGACCGGAAGGTCCGTGGTTCGAATACACCATCAGAATTTCGACTGCTCCTCTCAGGGGTTGGATAACCTATCAATAGCTCCGTCCTCTTGCACCATTCGGGTGGCATGAAAGCTAGGCACCGAAAGGGTTTTGCAGCTGAACGGTCTTTATTTATTATTACAGGTGTTGTCATGCGGCAGTTGTACTTGCGACGTACTGAATTTTGAATGGTTCCATCGGTCCTACATTGCACCAGACTACGGAGAAACAAAAGTTCCACGTATACCTGATTGGCTAAGCTGAGCTGAATATTGACGTAGGGGATGTGGCATATTTTAGTTAATTCCTTGATATCAATCAGAAGCGGAAAACAAGCAATGATGGAGTAGTTTATATATATATATATATATATAT
>CM030371.1:32779310-32844310 GCA_003604175.2 Clonorchis sinensis
ATGGGGAGCAGAGAGTTAGACTGCCGATTAGGTTGGCGGATTTATTATTTCTGAGCCTCTAGAGAGTGCTTGTCTCTATCCTGCCCTGGTGATTCCGACGTTTGAGAGTGACTAGTGGGAAAACGTGCTGTTTGCCAGGTTGCAGCTTCATAAGTACACATGCCTTTGCCTGATGCGCTTGTTGCGGCCTGCTTTTAAACGAATTTTTCCAATGGGTGACTGTTGAAGTTCATCATTTACCTCGAACTAGGAAACAGTGTTTGGTCTCAACTTGCCAGAAAACGTGGTTTGCATGAAATTCGCCAGAAGTTGCAGATAAGTCTGTGCCTATAATAACGGGCGGCAGTTGCTATGGTCCACGGTACACTCGCTGGTACGATAAATGTGGAAGAAAGGTTCTTGCTTATGCATTTTTTTCTGATGCCGTTTCCCTGGCTGCACTGAGTTGGGCGCTTGCGTCGTCGTACTGCGGTAAGCGTTCTTCAGAGAAATCTTCATAATAGCAGCCCCGAACAAATTCTGACAATCCGTACGAAGGTGAGGAATGCAGTGTCTCCAGAATTTAAATTGTGTTCATGGTATTCCATCAAATGAGTGAAGGAAGCAATCATGATTTGCACATGACGCATGCCCGTGGGTTCGGTCTTATTCTGGTAAGCTGTTAGGTGCCAACCTGGAAGCCTTCAAACCGTCTTTCACGAGCAACAGCGACCTCCACCACAAACAGAATAATGCGGTAAGCCGCAGTCGGCTTCGTGGAGCTGTCACACGATGTGGTGTTACAGCTGTAGTTCGTGAGGTGCATACTATAACACCGGCAACTGAATTCCTTGCAGATCAGGGGAAAGATTCAACTCGTTAGTTTAATTGACTCAGCGCGGCTGTCGCCTCCCATGCTACACAGTTAAACACATCCAACCCATGCACACGACTAAGACACACTCACGGTCCCCGGTGCCAATTCACCTTGCGAGACCCTACCTATGTCGCTCAGATCGAAAGCTAAACGTGCGAGTAAACCCACAAATAACACGTGCCTATCAGCCTTAACTTGGGACAGTAAATTTTTCAGCTGGAACAGATTCGCAGGTTAACATTAATCTGGAAATTTGAACGTTGCATGTGATACGGCGCAAAAGGTTATGGCTTTATTGTGTATGTTCGCTGATCTGTACGTGCCCTGAAATTAATAGCAGGGATTTATTAATCCACCAGGTGTCATTAGGAATTCTGCGGCTTGCCCCTCAAACCAATCATTTTGTAAACGATATTTAAGTGTGATCGTAACTATACAGTATTGTTCTGTGGTAACGGTTCGTAATGCGCTGTATTTTTCGTTGATGTTTACTGAATATTTGGAACCAAGAAGTATGAAAATTACTCGAAATGACTCGGGCTTGAATGCCTGGGACTGCACTCGTGCAGCAGCAAAACTCGCTGGTTATCTCTTCGTTGATGGGAGGGCCGAAAACGCAGGGAAATAGTGACTGAGCAGCTTCCAACAAAAGAAATATTACCACTGTACGCCATTTGTCTCCACTACGAATCCTTACATTTTTGCTTTTTGTGACCCCGTCCATTCACTCATGGCCAGCAATGGTGTTCATTTTTAGTTTATGTCAACCGGCCTTAGCATTGAAATAATCGTGCCTCATACTCATTGTCCTCATGTCTTTCGGATCCCACAACTGCGGTGACTTTTTACGTTATAAGCATGTCACGTAGGTTGTACCTTCTTCCCTGTTTTGTTGTTGCCTGCCGCGTTGAAACGACCCGATCATGCTCCCATCGGCATGCTCCCCAGGGAACTAAACCTGTTATTATTTTGCCTCTAACGGGCGCTCTAAAGCATTGGTTCAGGTGGAAGGAGGATGGTCCTCCGCCGCGAGGCTACACGAAGTAAAGCATCAATCTGCGCAACTTTTAAGAGCTGAAATTTTCAAACCTCCTGATAAATTTCCTGGACGTTCAATAACCGCACAGTGGTTACACAAATTCCGTAACAGACATCAAACAGATGAGGGGGCAGAGCTTCATCAGTGGTATACACCATTACACAGCTGTGCTTTTCAAAGGTCGCGTGTACCGTTTACTATTTTTGATCCGCGACTAACCTTAATTATATAGACTCACCCTCGGTAGTCGGAGACGACAAACGGGCCTCGCCACCGCTGACAAGCCTACGCGACTCCAGTATACTCCTTCGTCGTGCCTTCCTACCTGCCGTTTTCTGCCTGAACATCTCCCGAACGCCGGTCAAATCTTCCCGAACTCTCCTCCTTTGATCTGCCAGCTCCATCGAAGACAGGCAAACCGTTTTCCAAAAACCAATTGCCCCAATTGGTTAGAACGTGTGTATTTCGACGGTACATCGATATGAATGGGCACTTAGCTGCGTTTGGCGGAATCGAACGATGTGTCAAAAACACCATTGGCAAGTTCATTTCCCAGTCACCTCTTTGGACGCCAGTCACTTCTTGAGTGTACGGTTATCGCGTTCTTTTACGTCGTTTGTTTGCGGGTGGTGGGGTGCCCTCCTCAGCTGTCTGATGCCCAGCTTCTTCAAGCAATTCCTTAACTCGTCACTTTTAAAGCAAGGCCTCTGATTCGTTACGATAGTTTTTGGTACCCCGCGGTTGGCCACAATATGATGCATGACCACTCCACTGATTATAGTCACCTGTTGGTTTGGTACGACTGACACTTCCCATCACCGCAACAGGCGTTTTGTCATTATTAGGGCATATTGATTTCCACTGGTTGTTACCGGAAAGAGTCCCGTGGCATCAACGGACCACAACTCCACGACCTCTGATGCACGAACAGGTTCCATGGGGTGAGTCGCCCCTGTCGTACCCTGTTTCATTATTTGGCATTGCTTGCAGGATACCGCATAATCATCACCTCGCATCCCACCCACCCCTCACCAGCGGGCCATCTGCTAAGGTTAGCCTCATTACGTAGTGCCCTCTTAACCGAACCCTCCAAGATTCTATCCCTCATTCTTCACGGCATAACACAACTTTGCTCCGACCTCCCCGTGATAACATGACGAGTAAATCAAATGACACGCACCATGTGCATGATGAAACCTCGTAGCCACAACAATCGGCAGTGAGCTTCGACAATTGTCCGCTTCCACCATCCCGCCCCTGAAAATTCCGTCCCACCCAAACGCCATTTTTGCCCCCTACCAAGCCCTCCACACCCACCAACTCCTTTTGTACCATATCGCCCTCCGCACCTCATGATGACGCGAAAACGACACGGCTGACAGCGCTCTATTTAACTGCATGCCCCATATTAGTGACATTCTCTACTCCATAATGAGCCTGATACCCTAACTTCTTCCGCGGGTTCAGGCGTATTTTACCCGCTATTCATCCGTCTACCACCGGTGCTGAATACATTTCGCCCGGCTCCAACCGCGGACTCGGTCAACCCTACTTCAGGTAACCCTACCCCCTCTTCCCGATTGCATTATGCCAAAAGTTGTTTCACCACCGATCCTGTCAGTGTTGCGAACCCTCCGGACGTTCAGATTGTTAGCTTTTACTTGCCCATTTCCCCAGATTCAAGCCCATATTCCCTGCAGCATATTGCACATCAGCACGTCTGAGTAGCCATTTGTCTCAGTAACATAATCATCTCCCTAGCCGATGTTCTTGCCCTTCTTCGAACCCTTAAGGTCCTCATCTCTCACTGGGGCGACAGCATACCATCCTGTGTTCTGAGGCACGTCGCTCAAGACGTTGAACTTCTTGTCCCACATATTCTACCCAGTCCCCACACAGTGGAAACAATCTGCAGTCCGCGCTTATATCAAATTCGGATATACATAAACTACCGCCAACCGTAGGGGATCCTTCGTACTCCTTTTTAAATGGGAAACGTCGAACGTCTGGTCAAAAGCCATCTTTACAAACGTCACAGATGACCGGCAGCACGGATTCCTGTCTCAGAGAACGGTCAGTGGCTACCGACTCCTCTTCTTTTAGAATATCGTTGTAGCCTACGATGACGTGCATTCCAATGTAATAGTCTGTTTGGATATTCAGAAAAATTTTTGCCAGGTATTTCATGAATCGCTGCTACACAAACCAAGTACCTTTGGCGCAGAACACTCATTTGCATTCCGATTTCATTTTGTCGGAAAACTCACCCCAAAACCCCCGAATCTCTCTTTCATGAGGTTTTTGAGCAGTAACCTTGACATTACTGGATACTTATTTCAGTTACCCAATAGGACCAAAACAACACAAACTGGAAACAAACAGTCATCTCCACTATTGACCACTCAGGGTCGTTCAAGGGAGCATCTTGTGCACTTCTTCTTCCTACCCTATATCAGGGACGCCTTCGGCTTCTTGTCCAATGGTAAACCCTCTCTCTTTACAATCGCTATGAAAATCGCCCGAACATCACCTCTCTTTTTCTGAACTCCCGAATTCCGGCAGATCCAACACAAGCTGGGCTCTCTGACTCATTTGTTCATGCCTCTGCTTCAAACTTCTGTTTTGCCAGGTCCCCAATAACTTTCTGCCGTTGCTCCTACACAGAAGAGACGTGCAAAATTGATAAAAAAACGGTCACTCAGTCCACAAAGACCCAGGAGCTCTCATGCTCTCCTGCCTTTGGGCCTCGTCACAAATTCCAGTTTCCCGCCGCTTGAGCACGTGCGCTTTGCTTTCCAATATCGCACTCCTTCAAGTTACAAACGTCGCAATTTTCAAGCAGTGGGTGACTAATTATGGAAGTCTGTGTTGCATTCTCTGCCCTTTGTGCCAAATGCGCAGACTCGCACTTGAACACGCCCAGCACTATTTCATCCGCTGAACCTTTCGGATTTAACCGACCAGGTTTTCCGCTGCAATTTTGGTTTGCCTCTTCCATAAGTTCAATTTCATATACGGTGTTCGTTTGGCCCTATGCATCAACACTATTTTTTCATCAAATCTTTCCGTTACCCCTGACATCCCTACAACAATGACACCAGTGAGTCTACGTAGTTCCAATGTGGACTATATTTTTCAGGCCAAACTCGCCACTGGTCTCCACTTCGGATCCTTCCATCTTCATCTCCATTTTTACTTCTTGTGACGCTGGCCGTTTGCTCAACAGCCCAGGGTCACTCATGGCCAGTAATGGTTTTCATTTTTGGTTCGTGGCAGCCGGCTTCATCTTTGAACTAGTCGTACCGCATGCCCATTGCCCTAGTTTTTTCGGTTCCAACAACTGCGTTGACTTTCCACTTTATTATAATAAAGACGTTTATTCCCAAATAGTGGGTGGCATACCGTGGGGCATAGTCACACGATTACAGTCATAATAAAGCACGAATGGATGGGATTGGCGGGTACTGGGGATTGCACGAAAAAAGAGGGCAATCATAAACAGTGGGAAATAGACTTGGTCGTGTCTAAACAGGTATGGGAAATGAAACGAAGTTACCAGGAGTTTATACCAATAATAATAAGATTATTTCCAAACCTGTAGGGAGCATGCCGATTGAGGCATGATCAGGTCGTTACAACTTAAACGCGGTAGGCAAATACACAATGGGGAGGAAGTTACAACCAAAGAGGCATGCTTATTATGTGAAGTGTCGCCGCGGTTATGGGAACCGAAAAGAACGGGGACAGTGGGCATGTGGTACGACTAGTTCAAAGGTGACGCCAGCTGACATGAACTAGAACTGAAAACCGTTGCTGGTCATGAGTGACCTTGAGCGGTCGGGTAAGTGGCTAGGTTCACAAAAAGCATGCCTCGTTGGCTGTACCTTCCTCCCCGTTATGTTGCTGACTGCCGCGTTCAGGTCGCAACTACTCGATCGTGTCTCAACTGGCATGTTCCTTATCTGTTGGGAAATAAACCTATTATTATGTTTATTATGTTATTATTATTTGTTATTATGTTGTGTCTTTCCTACAGTCCATCCCTTTCTCCTATCGCTCCTGCTACATAGGTGCCCCGAGCACTTGGGGCTCAGACGGTCTAAACTGAATCCAATTCTCCTACACGGTCTGTTGCACCGAAACGCCTATATAGTAAAGGTTAGTTCAAGTTTGAGTTCATGTGCTCGGTATGGATTCCGCAACAATAGCAAACTCTAAGTATGCCCCCCGTCTAGCACAAACCTACACCACTAATTTCTTTTAGTTTGCTGCGCATGCATCCAAATCAGTCCCCAGAAATAGCTTTGAAATTGTGCAGACCATCATAATTTTTGCGGTTGACAGATAACTTCTATTTGTCAAGCCACTCCTGCCCTACCTAAGGCCTAACTGCACCCCGTTTTCCTCTACAATTGGCGTCCAGAACATCCCTGAGTTTCACTTATTGGACAGTTATTGGACAAAATACAACCATCCCTGACGTGCTTCATGCAAGAATAGCCCGAATTACCTGCCCGATCTAGGTGTGCTATGTTGTAGGCCCGGATTTTTCCCAGGCAGCTAACGCCTCATCCCCTCTAGCTGGGTCCCTGCTCCTGATTATATTGACAGCTCCGTTTAGTGACTGCCGCTTTGTTTCTCTTGGCCATAACCAGCATAAGCCGAAGGCGACTAAATTCAGCGTTCCTCAATCCTGAGAGCGCACCGTACGCCCAAATCTTTTTGATGATGCACAATGGACAAATCGCTTGTAGAGCTCTATAAACGATTGAGCACGCACACATAACCTTTCCATGCTATTCTTCTTGACTTGGTAGCTCGCACCAGCTCTCCGTAATCGTTTAGCCATATTCGAACGTTCTGCACATCTCATTATGCTTCCCGTTTATTGTTTGCTTGTTCGAACTGAGTAAGCTGTTTCGCTGACCTGACTTTCCCCTGACTGGATGAAATATCTGGTACCTGGAGTTCTTCGTTAATTCACAAGCCGCAATTGACTGTTTGGCGGCTTGCCAAAGTCCGGATCTGATAGCATGCGTGGGGGGATGAAAACGTCGTGTGGTGGTTTTGTGCACGTTTGGGGAAGATTGTCTTTTTACGTTGCACCATGGTACGTTCGTACACCCGCCGCCCCTCCAGCAGCAGGGGTTCTTCGCTTGTCGCCGGTGGTTCTGTGCCTGTCCTTCAATTCAAGGAATCCATAAAAAAGCATTGTTGTTGTTTGGTTATAGCCGCTGGGTTTGACTTGCCCCGGTGGAGTCATTTACACGGCAATGCTACAAACTACAGATAATAGAAAACTGACCTTTTGTCTAATAAAAATTTTGAAAAAATGCTTGTAAAAGCCTGAAGATACTCTGCGACGCCCATGCCTCACATCAACATATAAAGCTACAGCCACCTCCGTCGTGGTAAAGAATTCACCGTATCAAAGCCCACTTCGTAAGCCAACCATAACACACGCATTGCTCCCAAATGCTCTTGCGAATGGTTACATAAAATAAAAAAATAAAAAGCAATTATTGAAAGTCATAATCTTCTATTAGCATCCAAGGCTAGTACCTGTAGGCTTTTTCACCGTGTATCACTTGTTGATTGCAGCCGACAGCAGTGCCTCGGGGACTGGCTGCCCTTTCTCATGGACTCATTTTTTCTTAATTGCATTTTCTAACTCATGCAGCTTATTTCGGATAAACTAGTACACCACCTCGAAAGTTTTATTCTCATCGGCCTTTGTGTGTTTGTTTTCACTTATCGCAACACCTCTGTGCACACTTATAAAGTTTTTTATTACTCGTACTATAATAGCGCTAAATTGACAAGCTTATTCAGTCCCCGGTGACCGGGCTACGGAGAACAAGTCTACTTCTGTCCTGTCTCACATAGTTACCTGGTGTCACCATCCTAATTACGATAAAGTTTAAAGTACTCTTTTCTAATAATGGACTCCATGCTATCCGATACCTCCTCAAACTTATTAGGCCCTACTGACACTAATCCGTTCCCCCCTCTTCCCAAGCGTTGGTCTTCGGTAGTACGTACTTCAAACGCTTTGTACGGACGTTATCCCCGCCACTTGGCGGTAGATCCTACATTGGCTTCGTTATCCCTGTGTGGATATCCTTGACCAACCCAAAATCCCAATGCCCACAGAAGCGCACAGTCCCGGTCTGATCACCTCAGTCATGACGTCCGTTATGGGGCTGTCCAGAAACCGAAGCATGCCAGCGCAACGATGGCATGGCAAGGCCATTCCCAGTCTAGTGGTACATACGTAACTATCCTCTCTACACTCTAAACTCTCCCCTCTTGCACTCTCTGAGCCATTGCTGCAAACATGTACAAACTGCTTGCGTAGCTCTAATCGCATCCGAGACGAGTTCAACCAGCTCAGCTGAACCCCTTGTTTTGATCTAACCGTCCAGGTGGTCTTGCAGGTTATGCTCCCCACAAGGTCAATCATTCCCTTCACAGTCTACATTTCATCCTAGGTGTTAGCACTATTGCACTCTCTTAAGGAAGTTTTACGCCCGTTTCTGCTCCAACAGCGACACCATTGAATCTGCGCAGTTTCACTGGATGCACCAATACCTAGGCCGCAGCTAACGTTTGTGCGTATTGCGATGTCCTCCACTCCATTGTTCTTAATTTCGCCTTTTGTGGGCTTGGCAATAAACCCGACTGTTCTATGACGTGAAGCCTTAGCAACAGTTTCAATTTTAGTTTAAATTAACCGGCCGGGTCACAGTAACACTGCCGCTTTACCAGATACATTGTTCTGGTCCCTCGTTTTCCGCAACGTGCAGTTTTCTTATCGTGTGTAGGGGCAGAATGCCATAGTTTTGCCCCCCCGTCGTGTCATGGCCAGCCATTTTCAAATTATAAGTGTCTGATCTTTCTGGGCTTCATATTTCGCTTAAAAATGTGAAATATCTTAAAACCTTTTCTCCTCAATGTTTACCGCATTTGGATGGTGCCAGTTTAGGCATCACTACATATGCGTCGGGCAGTGCCCACTGTTTGTTTCCGCAAATCCTGGCTACCCACAAATACTATCAGTCGTGCTTTTATTTCGACTGTATAATTATGATCTTACCTGATGGTGTTTCGCAAACTAACTGAGAAAAGACATTATCATTGCTTATTTCAAGGCGTCTCTGTAGCCCAAACCTGTAATGTTCAGCTGACTGAAAAGCTCACCAAATTGAAAGAGTACAGTGGATGTGATGTTGACTTGCGTGACTATTAAAGAAAGATAAAAGCACCCAGGTTCCCAACCTTTAAAACCGTCTTCTAGATTTCTTTGGAGCACCTTGATGAACACTGAGTCACGCTACATCCAGCAGCCCTGGCTGAAGCCAGGAAAACTTTATCACAGATAAATGGCTAAGAAAACAAACTCAGAGCCCCAAAATGTTGAGTGATAAAGGACCAAAGGATATAGCCAGAGCACTGGCGGATAACCGAAGCCTGAGAGACGGGAACGAGAGCAATCCCACCCTGTTGAAGCTAGTCCAGCCAACCGAATCAAGTTTATCTTGAACAATGATTTCAGCGCCTTGAAATGGTAAACAAAAGCTTCATTGTTGCAAAAGGTGGCTTGCATTCTGCATCCGCTAAAGAAAGTGGTAAGACCCTCATAGCTATCCTGACAGCTTTACTCCGAAGAATCTGGAGTAAGGGAAGAATACCGACAATATGCAGTGCAATGACGATGATTCCCACTTACTACAAAACTACAAAAACATCGTGCAAAAATCCCGGGGCCTCGGTTCAGTGGTCATAGCTTTCAAAACACCTTGTGTTATTACGCCACGAGAATGATTCATCACCGGGAAGGTAAAAATTACAAAAAGGCTGTGAGTTGCTGGGGTTTCACTGAGCACAATTGCGACAATTGTTGGAAATATGACGCTTTCAGGTGTCCATTGATGACCATCTTCCACGTTCCCAAACTTATGTTTTACTCCGCGTTAGTGTTTGGATATAAAGACGTCCCATACGGCTTCTCGTGTCTTGTGAATGCTTTACAGGTCTTCTCTTGTAGACGCTTGTTTGTCTTCGGCTCATGCTCTCCTGACTTCACCACATAAAGCACAATAAGGCAAAGTTGTAGCCTAGTAAACTTTCTATTCAACCCCGTGGTCAGTATGCTATTTATTGCTCTTTTCCTTTCTCTGATACTTCAGGAATCCAGGTACAACCGAGGCGGTTGCTCACAGGCACTGAGTTTTGCGGTGATATCGTTCTCTTTGAACCAGACCCTTTAGATATGCAGACTACATTAAATGATCTAAATAATTTTGCTGCGAAGTCCGGTATGCGATTGGCACCAGCAAGTGGTTAGCGTTACTGCAACAATGAGTAGGACCAAACCCAATCTTTGAGCTTGCAGGTGAACCGACCAAGGTGGTAGACAAGTTTGTCTATCTGCGCAGCTGCACGACACCCTGTGGATTATTAGAAGACGAAACCAACTCCTTATTGGAGGATTAAGGTATCTCTCGTCGACCTCTGGCATGTGGGGCGTCGAAGGTACTTCAGGCTGACTGTCAAGTTAGAGCATACCATATCGCAGCCTGAATTCCCTACTTAAAGAACAAGTGATTTGCATACTTCTTGTGGGTTCCGGAAGAGAGTCCCACATCGGGCAGTGCCCACTGTTTGTTTCCGCAAATCCTGGCTACCCACAAATACTATCAGTCGTGCTTTTATTTCGACTGTATAATTATGATCTTACCTGATGGTGTTTCGCAAACTAACTGAGAAAAGACATTATCATTGCTTATTTCAAGGCGTCTCTGTAGCCCAAACCTGTAATGTTCAGCTGACTGAAAAGCTCACCAAATTGAAAGAGTACAGTGGATGTGATGTTGACTTGCGTGACTATTAAAGAAAGATAAAAGCACCCAGGTTCCCAACCTTTAAAACCGTCTTCTAGATTTCTTTGGAGCACCTTGATGAACACTGAGTCACGCTACATCCAGCAGCCCTGGCTGAAGCCAGGAAAACTTTATCACAGATAAATGGCTAAGAAAACAAACTCAGAGCCCCAAAATGTTGAGTGATAAAGGACCAAAGGATATAGCCAGAGCACTGGCGGATAACCGAAGCCTGAGAGACGGGAACGAGAGCAATCCCACCCTGTTGAAGCTAGTCCAGCCAACCGAATCAAGTTTATCTTGAACAATGATTTCAGCGCCTTGAAATGGTAAACAAAAGCTTCATTGTTGCAAAAGGTGGCTTGCATTCTGCATCCGCTAAAGAAAGTGGTAAGACCCTCATAGCTATCCTGACAGCTTTACTCCGAAGAATCTGGAGTAAGGGAAGAATACCGACAATATGCAGTGCAATGACGATGATTCCCACTTACTACAAAACTACAAAAACATCGTGCAAAAATCCCGGGGCCTCGGTTCAGTGGTCATAGCTTTCAAAACACCTTGTGTTATTACGCCACGAGAATGATTCATCACCGGGAAGGTAAAAATTACAAAAAGGCTGTGAGTTGCTGGGGTTTCACTGAGCACAATTGCGACAATTGTTGGAAATATGACGCTTTCAGGTGTCCATTGATGACCATCTTCCACGTTCCCAAACTTATGTTTTACTCCGCGTTAGTGTTTGGATATAAAGACGTCCCATACGGCTTCTCGTGTCTTGTGAATGCTTTACAGGTCTTCTCTTGTAGACGCTTGTTTGTCTTCGGCTCATGCTCTCCTGACTTCACCACATAAAGCACAATAAGGCAAAGTTGTAGCCTAGTAAACTTTCTATTCAACCCCGTGGTCAGTATGCTATTTATTGCTCTTTTCCTTTCTCTGATACTTCAGGAATCCAGGTACAACCGAGGCGGTTGCTCACAGGCACTGAGTTTTGCGGTGATATCGTTCTCTTTGAACCAGACCCTTTAGATATGCAGACTACATTAAATGATCTAAATAATTTTGCTGCGAAGTCCGGTATGCGATTGGCACCAGCAAGTGGTTAGCGTTACTGCAACAATGAGTAGGACCAAACCCAATCTTTGAGCTTGCAGGTGAACCGACCAAGGTGGTAGACAAGTTTGTCTATCTGCGCAGCTGCACGACACCCTGTGGATTATTAGAAGACGAAACCAACTCCTTATTGGAGGATTAAGGTATCTCTCGTCGACCTCTGGCATGTGGGGCGTCGAAGGTACTTCAGGCTGACTGTCAAGTTAGAGCATACCATATCGCAGCCTGAATTCCCTACTTAAAGAACAAGTGATTTGCATACTTCTTGTGGGTTCCGGAAGAGAGTCCCACATTTCAAGCTGATTGGTCCACGTGATTTCTACGCCGAAGATCGTTTACTTCGTAAAGCTTTAACCTCCCATCCCGGTGGCCGGTGGAGACGGCCAAGAGATAACCGTCCTTGACTTGGCAACGAAGCATGAGGGCCGTTACCAGTCAACTTAGTCGTAATTGTAACTGGCCTCCTCCGGATCGAGACTGCGGGAAAAAACAAATCAACGGTTGGTGACGCTGACAGACATGGCTGTCATGCTGCCAATGGCACCACTGCATCAAAGCCGTCGCTTTTATAATACTAAAAATATGCTGGTTGGCATGGGGTCAGGCATGATCGTAATGTGACAGTAAAAAAATGAAAGCTGACCGGCGGGGTTGGTTTATACAGGGGATCGCGCGGAAACTTGATAGTGTCATAAACAGCCGGCATTATTCAATATAGACGTGGTCATCCCTAAACCGGTGCGGGCAGGGAAGCACAGTTCCTAGTGCTATTGGGGGATTTCGGGCTGAAGCATGATTAGAGCATGGAATTTGAAGGTCGTGGGCAAAAACAGAACAAAGGAGGGTGACAAAATGGCATGCTGCCCGACACGTGACAAGAAAACTGCGAGTTGCAAAAAATGAGGAACCAACACAACTGATCCGGTGAAGCAGCTGGGTTAGCATAATCCAACCGGTCGATTTGAACACAAACCTAAAACCACCGCTGAGGTCTCATTGGCCTTGGACTGTTGGGTTTATGGCCAGGGTCACAAAATGCGTAGATAGGGCTGATGAAATGGAGGGATTGGCAATGAGGATAAATGGTAGCAAGAATCTCAAAATCATGGTGTACATTGAAACTGTAGAGGCCCACTGGTGTCGCTGTTGTAGTGGGGTCGGGTGTGCAAGTTCCTTGGAAGAGTGAGTTGGTTGCAACATACAAGCCGAAAAGCAAATTGAACAAAAAATTATTGACTTTATGGAGAGTATAGGCTGAAATTCCACTGAAATGGTTACATCCGAACGGAAGGTTTGGCAGATTACAATGAACAGGTCCTGGAGGTGGCTGGGGCCTGATGATGGGTTTGTTGGTACCTGGAGTTAATGGAACAAATGGGCGAGATGGTACGGTCAAGAGTATGAGATGAATAGTTGCGGGTGCGCTATCAAACCGAATATGGTGTGTCGGCCCGAAGTACATCGGTTTTTGGACAGCTCCGCAACGGACGTCATGTTTGAGGTCACTTGGCCTGGGAAGTGCAATTCTTTAAGCGGCAGGATTTTTTTAGATTGGTCAAGGTAATTCTCTGCTGTAGAACGAAGCCGATTTAAAATCGAAGGTTTTTGGTCCGGTTAAAGACCCCAGTGGGTGCAGATCACAGGCCAGGTGGAATGGATAACAGCCAAACAGGCGTCCAAATCAGGTATTGCCCGAAAGTCGGAGTTTGGGAAGAAGAGGGAATTCATTGAGATCAGTAAAGCCTGGAGAGTTCGAGGAGAGATTAGACAGGGTAGATTGCATTATAGGGGGGGAATTAAAGTTTACTACAGTTGGGTTGATGACCACAGGCGACAGGCTTGGGTGAGGTTGTACTTGGTAGACTAGCGAGCAAGCAGAAGTCGTGTTTGCCAACATAGGATATTGAAGCACAAGAGATCTAGGGTGTGGCGTTTTGTACCTTTATCTTGCTTTCATTATAACACTACGTATTTCATCAATTGCATAATCGTTTTTTGTTTGAATACAAAAAACTACAAAAACGCGCACTTGTACAACTTCACGCAATACAAACGAAGTCACGTGCTTCGACTCTCTCCTGTGGTTTCGCTTGCGCTTGCAGCGGTCATTTGCGAGTCTCATGTGCTAACTCTGCTATCAAAACATTTCAGACCATCTTCGGAATCTATTGTATGTGGGAACTGTTCAGAAGAAGACCCCTGGAACACCATAATTGGATTATTTTTTATTCGCAGACCTGGGCCAACGACGAACTATTTTAAAGAGAACAGTTATTAGTGAGTCTGTCCCATCTGACCTCTTTATTATCGTACACCCAACATAGCGTTATTATTTTTATTTCTTTGCCACACACTCCTGGTGAAGTAACTTATTGGGTAGCCAGACCACTACAAGGGAAAGCCGGTGGGTAGCGTGGTTTAAGGAATCAAAAGTATAAGGACTTAATTAGCTTACACGAGCTGCCACACTTAACCAGCGCTTACATTTGTCGTAAACGCGTCAGTTATTATTACCCCTATCTTCAGCAAACAAAGCTGTTGCAGTTGGAAAGAGTGCAGTTTAGCACGGAGTTGTGAGCTAAAAAATGAGCTGAACTGGACCGCGTACTTGAAGGAATTCGATTGACTGCTCGATGAAAATTCATACCAAAAAGCCTATCCTTGGGCATACACCCCGAAATGGATCTGGATATGTTATGAAAGTCTACGTGAACAATAATAATGTCGTCCTTGTCCAAGCGACCTCAAAATAGAACAGCAGCTCGCGACCAGTGTAGGAAAGGGTTTCTATCGTTGCAGCAGATGTTCAACATGACAAAGCCGAGGGATTCAACGCGGTTGGTAAGTTTGGTGGATTTTTCTACGATAGTCAGTACACGGTGTATCGGTCATGCAGCTAGAAGTTACCTATACCGGTATAATGAGTTCTTGTTAGTGCCATGGAAAGAATTGATGGCTTTTTGGGTAGCACGAGCGGGCGGTAAAACAGGGTGGCCATTACGCTGGAGTTTGGGCATAAATCCGGTCCCTCGGGAACATGTAAGATGCCCGGTTGGGAAATAGCAAAGGCATGTTGAACTACAGGCAAGCAATCAGACGCAGCACGGCAGTCGCGGTACAGTCATCACAACGTCGTTCTCGGGTCCTTAGACAGCCCCGTACGTGAACACCCCGGGTGAGTGGGGTTGACGGGGTGGTCATGATTAACATGGGAATCGTAACAAATTAAGACCAGCATTGACCGAGGATATTCTTGGGTCCATTTAGTGAACAGAATGAGTTATTGTTGCCATTTAAACGAGGCAATAGTGCAGCCATATTTAGCTTGAGGGCACAAGATCAGAAGGCTCAAAGAGTTTCGCCAGAGGGCACTAAGTTATAAATTAGATTGAGGCCCAAAATGTCAGCCAGCTAAGTTTTTACAATTTCTAACTACCGGAGTGGGACGACACTGTTTGATTTCAAAAACAATAATCGACATTCAGGGGGGATAGTGGGGCATGGTGGTATGCGGTCGATGCGAATAGATGTAGCAATGCTTAAGCATGAGGAGCGTACATTAGCTAAACGGTGCAAAACTTAGGCCATAGCCAATTGTGCAGTTGTAAGTGAAGCTGGGTAGGAAAGCCAGATGCGGAAGAAAGTTGCCAAATCGTGTCTGCAGCGTACGTGACTCCGTAGTTAGCTCGTGCAAAATGGATATTTACTTTATAAACATTTGGGTAGGTGTGGTTATATAGTATTGTGGCATGCTAGGGCGAAAAGGCATTTCAGAGCAATCACACATATTTTTTGTAGCGATTCAGTTACGCTTACCCAGGAAGTGGGTGAGAGAGCTGCCGAGGAAGGCAAGTTGGCAGTCAGGTGCTACAATGAAAAGTAGCACACCGATGAGGGGTATGGATGACTTTCCGATATTAAAGTGCTCGAGATCTCGTCCTCGGGCCAGTAGATATCTAATGGTTAAAATAGGAACGAAAAATGAAATGCACAGCGAAGATTGGTTAGCGAAATGCAAAGCGCGGAGATACGACCGACCAGTTTTCTGCGCCCCCGTGTCACATCTAGTATGTTATGAGACAGTCTAGAAGGCCGTTGAGTGACTTAGCTGGTTGATTCGTAACACACGACCAAGGCTGACTCGGTGTTCGTACGAAACGTTTCTGACAGCACCGTACTGGGTATCGCAGACGTATAGCGACCGTCTCGGCCGTAGTCAAGCAACGCCGTCGGATAGATACTGGCAGCCTATTTGGTACATGGCAAATGACGTGAAATGACTACTTGCCCGGTGTCAATTAGGTGGGACGCAAGTGAGCTTCTGGCTGAGCGGTTGAGACCAACGGTACATCGGTAGGAGAGGTGCTCACGTATTCTCTTAGAAAGCTACCGTGTCATGCGCCCAACATACTTCGATGAACAACGGCAGTAGAAAGAACACACATCTATATTCTGAGTGAGGACTGGCAGCTTGCCTTTGGGGTTTAAGCTGAGCAAAGGGTTGGCTGTAAACCAAGTCCGCAGACTTCCAGGCGTAGGTACGTGGATGATACTTTATGCTAGTGTCAAACGGTTCCGAAATAGATGCGTTCCTGACCGAGCACCTTCCTCCATTCAGTTTACTTCTGAAAATGAATGTGACAACACTTTCCACTTCTTGGACGTTAAGTTAGTCAGACCTTCCACGGGTTCAATTCGGAGGTCTGTCTACAGAAAGCCTACTTGGACTGGACAGTACACGAACTTCCTGAGTTTTGTGCCACTGAGGCGGGGACGAACCCGAATTTACACTTTAACGAACCGAGGAAAACGTACTTGCTCTGCTGATACACTGGGCCCCGGACTGCAAAGCATTGCTAAGGTGTTCAAGCCAGTGGTAGCCCGATGAGATTTATAACCAAGAATATGTCCGAGTGCCCTACCCAACCACCTATCACAACCGTTGGAAAGAAGTCAGTATACCACAGTTTAGCGGAAAAAGACGATCCGTTAGCGGACATAGTCACTCGTTGATTGTTTCGTTTCCTAAAACGCACGTTTCCGGCTAGACTGCAAAGCATTGCTAAGGTGTTCAAGCCAGTGGTAGCCCGATGAGATTTATAACCAAGAATATGTCCGAGTGCCCTACCCAACCACCTATCACAACCGTTGGAAAGAAGTCAGTATACCACAGTTTAGCGGAAAAAGACGATCCGTTAGCGGACATAGTCACTCGTTGATTGTTTCGTTTCCTAAAACGCACGTTTCCGGCTAGAAATCTGCGTTCTTGGTTTACAGCCAACCCCTTGCTCAGCTTAAACCTCAAAGGCAAACTGCCAGTCCTCACCCAGAATATAGATGTGTATTCTTTCTACTGCCGTTGTTCATCGAAGTATGTTGGGCGCACGACACGGTAGCTTTCTAAGAGAATACGTGAGCACCTCTCCTACCGATGTACCGTTGGTCTCAACCGCTCAGCCAGAAGCTCACTTGCGTCCCACCTAATTGACACCGGGCAAGTAGTCATTTCACGTCATTTACCATGTACCCACAATACTTTACTTGTCGATTTGCTGCCGAAGTTATTTTAGGAAAATATGAATTTTGAATTTTCGCACACTCCGCCACGTTGCGTTTTACCCAAAAATAATCGTGGTCCTTTCCTGTTTTCAGTTTTTGCTTGGTGTGACCAAGTCCCCTCGAAATATGTGTATTCAACAATGTTTCCGCTGTATTTGCCTTTTGATGACGCAGCAAACCCCTCCTCCAAGGGTCCGGTATTGTTCTCCCTGCGCTGGCAGTGGCCGTACTCGCGTCATAGCTGAGGATTCGTGCGCTCGTTCGCAAATTGCGTGTAGTCATTAGTCGTACCAAATCAGATCGTAAGAAGTTACAGCTTTGCACGGACAATAACCCGCCGTGGTTTGATTAAAAAGCCAGAACAATGGGGTATGAGATACGACTAGTTCACTGATGAAGCCGGTTGAATTGAACTAAAACTTAATTTTTGTAAATTGTGACAAGAGGGGGCACTCAGAGCCTAGGGAGAAGGGTATAGGCTTTGCAAGACCAGATGCGTTACAGACGTTACACTGAATGAGTTTAGTGGGTCTCTGTTAACTTGCGTCTGAAATAGGGTTTTTACTCTGCTATAATTGGTGTTTTGGATACAAAAACTGATGTCAAGGTATATATTCCACAATCAACGCAAAGGCGTTCAGCAAAATCTGCTTCTTGTACATTTTTCTTTTTCTCCACTCCACAAGCTACAGTATGGGACTCAGCATGGGGAAAATAAGGTCCTTTGGAAGAGGACATGCAGCTGGAAATAGAGCTGTCAACCGCGCAGACTTTCTCACCGTTGTAGACAGAATGGAGATGTGTGGTAAAAAATAGTTGATGGAGATTTAAGACCGGATAGCGATCCAAAACACCGACCAGGTAGGGTAAGTATGGATGAGCAGGCACGGCGCACTGGGAGGATAAAGTATGGAGCGTCAGGGCCCATCGACCACTTAGAGAGCAAGAACGGGATAGGTGGAATGGTGGTGATGTATGTTACTCGGGTTTGAGTAAAAGGATAGTTGTTCCCGGGGCAATGAGATTAAGCAGAACTTATTGGCCCTAGGTAGACCATCATCAAAATCAGACAGTCAGACCCGTATAAAAAACTACTGTCTTAGCCGCTCGCGCATTCAGATAGTTTACACATAATTGGGGACGTAAATATGAGTGGCAATGTGTTGGTATATTCAGTGATTTAGATGAGGCCAAGACAGACATAGAAAAGAACCTCAGGGTGGCCCTGAGCAGAGAGCGGCTTTCGACGTGTTGCTAGTGTCCAAGATGTGGAAGCTTTTTCAGCCGTAGCTGGATACTGAATATCGCAAGTGTCAGTCTATAAGCGCAAGCACGGGAAGCGATAATCCATGTCTAAAGCCGGAGTTGCTAGTTGGTGAGTGTTGAATAAAGGGTTGCCACTGGCTTCGATGAGGGAAACGGAGTTGTTGCCTTTGTTAAGCTACAGGGCTAGCATCGAGAAGCAGACATGGAGTAAAGATAGTATATATTGCTCTAGTGAAGCATGACACTAAGTTCCAGCCCACCTACTAAGTCTTAGATACGGCAACGTCTATTGGTAAACGTTTAAAGATTCACGGGGTCCTTGAATTCAAACGGTCGAGTCCATACTAGTTGATCTTATGACTGCCTTGTATACATTTCTCTTTAGCTTTGTTTTGCTGTGTCCACCATCGGTATTCACGAGGATCCTTCGACAAAGTGACTTACGGAGCAAGTACTAAGTTTGCAACTACCTAGCAGTTGCAACAAGTAGTTTAGGAAAGCGACAACGCGTATAGGTATGGGGGCATTGTTAGCCGCTGGATTGGGCTCCCATCCACTCGTAATAAGCGAAGCACCTAGACACTGACCTAGCAGTTACGATAAGTAGCCAAAGTAGGCGACAGCGCGTGTAATCTGTAACAGTCACTTCCTTGTTCATTCAACGAACTTTGTTTAATTTGTCTAGTTCGTCCGTGATCACTAGACCACGCGACTCCTTTGTTTCGCAAACACACAAATGACGTGACAAAACCCTGTCCTTCTCGCAACCTAGACCAACAGATCAGTCCCCGTCTTGTACGCGTCGGAACGATTCTAGGTATCATACAAACGTCAAACCTTCCTATATGTGGGAAGACACGACACAGTCGTCACACACGTACTAGCGCGCGCAGGAGCAGGGAGTCAAATTAACTTCACAATTCCATGGACAATTACGGAACACGTGTAGCAGCTATGCTGCGGAGAAAACAGGTTCACGCCGTCCGGACTTTTACTAAGGAATTCTCACAAACGATACGCCCCCCTTTTGACTTGCTCCACGTTTCGCATCGTGTTTATTTTATACGTGGCGCAACTCGCCGCTGTAAACCACTGTTAACCATAGTAAAAGCTGTTATTGGTGCATATAACTTCTGGGTTGTATTATAGCCAGCATCACCTGTGCTCTAATAAGTCGTCACGATGAAAGGTAATGGTTGGCCTTAGTTTTTGCACTTTATGAAGCAATCCAGGTAAGTGACGTCATGCTTTTCAATAGGAAAGATGTTGGTCATTCACATACAGATATCCGAAGTCGCTGCATTATTTTTCTGACTAGTAGTGCATACCTGAGAAGGTGTATCGCCCACAGATATGCATACTCACATCAATACTGGACAATGAATAAAGGTGTTCTCATTTATTATGCTGCACCCAAGGCGAGGTTTCAAAAAGACTGTTTTGCCGACGTTCGGTGAAAAAACCATACCCCTTGTTACGTCTGACGAGCATATTGCATAAAAACCTTGCTTAACTAACCACCACCACCATCATCATCGACAGCATTGTTCAACATCAATCCTTCGCTTTAGACGTTATCTCTAGTCCAAAAAAACACGGAACCCTAAAATATGCTGGGACAGCACCTACTGTGTCAGTGTGAAATGTATCTGACAAAGCAACTAGAAACCGGTCATCCCGAAGGCATCGGCTTTGGACCTTCATGGGGGCACGCTATACTTCATGCTGTGCTATAGAAACCCGAAGAAGTCCAAACAATTTTGTTTGGTATATAAAGTCAATCTATGCAGATAACCAGGGAAGATTGTACAGCGGTCTCACCTTTGGCAGG
This sequence comes from Clonorchis sinensis, assembly GCA_003604175.2. Taxonomy (NCBI): domain Eukaryota; kingdom Metazoa; phylum Platyhelminthes; class Trematoda; order Opisthorchiida; family Opisthorchiidae; genus Clonorchis; species Clonorchis sinensis. Next base: position 32,799,860 of record CM030371.1, read on the forward strand.
AGTGGTCGGCAATACACGTCTCACAAACATACAGGGTGATTCGAGCCCGCGACTACGCACCGCCTATCAGCCGCTCGTGACGGAATATTCCGGCCGGAAGGTCATGGGTTCAAATCTTACTGAAGATTTTTCAGTTGAGTGTAGCCGGTGGTTCCTAAAACAGATGAAACAGATGTATAATGCGCTTCCGTTTCTTAGCATGGGCTGACCCCATTTACGGCACAACACCCTTGTTAAAGCTCTCGAGTCAAGTCATATTATTATCAAACCGAACAAGTTCCTGAGTGTCTGCTTTACATGAAGGCTACCAATCATAGAGGCGTGAAGACAGCAAAAGGTGCTTTTTCATACTCAGATGATATCCCAGGATTTTGCGCCCGATTCTCCAATTATTTTTTGACTGCTCTGAGAACAGCGGGTCCACTTTGATGACATCCATATCGGTCACAGTCAGCAAGGTCCGGAGATGGATCCGCCCACTCAGGTCCTCTTCTAACAAATTCCCTAGTTTCCACCTGGCACCACTTATGTTATGGAAACGTCCTCCTATAAGTCCTCGTCGGAAAGCCAGTTTGCCTGGACATACACACATAAAATAGAGTTCATTGATCAATCTCTCCATAGTTTCAGTTAGTGTTCACTCCTGCCGTTTAAGTTGGTATGACGGTGCATGATAAACATGCTGACAGAGTTTGTGTTCGTCTGTCCATCGATGAACTTAGCAGCTTTAATCAGACATCACAATTTCCCTTTGGTCAACAAGAAGCAGGTCCGGGTAAATTAACCTCTCCCCACGCGGAGACTTCATTCACCCTACTGTCCATGGCGTCAGCCATTAAGCAAAACGGTTGGTTCATGCCAAAGCTAGTAAGAAATGCTGAAGCCCAAAAAGTAAAGGTCGTTGCCACGTGAACGGGGAACAATGAGCGCAGCCAACTGATCAAAAACTTCGTGCTTTATTTCTCAACACAACTAAAACCGACCAATATTTCTTCATTAGGTGGCACCAATAACGTGCAAAAAACAAGATAGGATTTAACAAATTCTTATTCAAAATAAGATTCACTGGCCAAAGATCCGCATGCGGTTGGCCAAAATCAAACGCGAGGTATGGGTTATGCAATCGTGTCGTTTGACTAGCCGAGCTGATCCAGTAAGAATTACTTATAATAATAAGTTTGTTTCCCACCTTGTAGGAAACTTGCCAAATGTGGCATGCTTGGGTCGTTACAACTTGAAAGCGCCGAGCAACGACAAAACGGGGAGAAAAGTACAGCCAACGGGACACGTTTATTGCGCTAAAATTCGGCGTAGTTGTGGGAGGTACAATAAGTTCAATGATGAATCCGGTTTGAACAAGTTTTGGCCAACAAGTTTTTCAGTGTTGACCCAGCCAACACACGGCGGGGACATGGTAAGAGGATTTTCAAGCTCAGGACACATAGTTCTATCAGGCAAAAATTGTTCTCATTTTGGGTGTTTGCTGTGTGGAACAACCTTCCTGCGAATGTTGTCCATGTTCCATCTAGTACCCAGTTCAAAGCACTGTTAGACGCTTTTTTATGAGAGTCCTCAAACTGGCAAGCATCTGCCTCGTGCTGTGCGCACCTCGAGCAGTGATACACCTTTTTTCGCTTGTGCCTTTCAGATAAACAGCAGCCGCCGAACCAAAAGAACGAAACCGATTCGGGAAACTTGGACGAAAGCCTCGATCCTGTGTATCAACCCTTGAATCCGTGACCTGAACTAAAGTAGAAAAATCGTTGCTGGCCGTGAGTGACCTTGGGCGGTGACCTGGGGCACAAAAGGCGAAATTAGGGCATGCGATTCATGCACAAGCCAGCATTCTGATTGGTTAGTTGTGCACAAGCCAGGAAGCGCGCGCACTCAAACTGCATTTGTGCATCAGCCAAGAAAAAACGAGTTAAACGGTCAAAGCGCATAAAATAGGGAAAGATGGACTGTCAGTGCAAGCGAAAAGATATCCTGAAAAACTTTAAAGATTTAATCTCAATAGGTTTCAGTTTCCGCGCGCGAAATATGTACAATTCAAGGTTTACAAAATGAATAAGTGAATTTAACATCAAAAAACGTATCCGCGTCCCTTAAAATGTCCCCCATCGAGCTGAGTCTCATCACACAACCTGTTTCTGACTACCCACATCATTTCTCCCAATAACGTTTGGCAGGAACTCGACGGCTGTCTTTTCGGAAATCTCGATTCAAACTTAGCAATAGTCCTTGGCATGTAGACATGTCCTAGGCTTATCGCACTCGGAATTTTAAGTTTGTTTTATCTTAGTTAATCATATTTTTATGCTGGAAAAGCGGTAGCGTCCCAGGAAGAAACGTTTCGACGAGGAGAATCGAAAAGGCAGACGACGTGTCCGGGGTTTGAACCGCGGACCACCGAATCCATGAGACTGAGCTTATCCAACCGAGCTGTCGAGCCACGATCGTCAGTTGGTGGATGCGTTTGCTAAGCAGCCGTCGCATGTTTTGGTACGGATCACGTGACTCGAAGCAGCCAATCGTTTGCTTGAGTTTGGCTTGTGCACGAATCGACTTCCCAAAATCAGAGATGGAGATGGAAGAATTCGAAGTGGAGATAAATGGCAAGTTTCGTCTCAAAAGTATGGTTACATTGAAACTAGTAGACTCACTGGTATCGCTGTTGTAGGGAAGTCAGGTGTAAAGAATATTTTGATGGGGAGGTAGTGTTGATGCATAGGGCCGTACAAACACTCTAAATGAAATTATTGAACTTGTGGAAGGAGAAAACTGAATTTGCAGCAGAAAACCGGGATGGTTAAATCCGAAGGAGATGTTTAGGGTGGTAGAACGAACTTGTCCCAGAGGCGGTTCGCATTTTCAATTATAGGCTCGAGTGAGCCAGATGTGACAGTTGAGAGTAGGAAGAGAACATCTGCGAAAATGCTAGCAGAAGGGCTGATACCGTTACCACAACCTCAGAAAGGGTGTAATAAGAAAGCCAAATCTTTATATACTCTTAGTGCAATTGGGAATAGCACGTTCATTAGCTTTTGCACACTGAAGTCAATGGGGTCGACGAATCAGAGTAAGCACCGCCAATAGGACCTTTCTGAGACTTGGAGGTGGACGTTTCTAAAGGCAGCATGACTACATCAGGCACGTGGTAGCGGAGACACAATATTAAAGGTACCTGAATTCCGCAAAGAAAGCCGGGAAACTGCCGCTGTCTATCCATCTGAAATAAAACGATAAAAAGCCAACTGACACGCAAGTTAACGAAAGTGGCTGCTTAATTTCCCACCTCCCATCAACCTAACAACGGACACGAGCGTCGCTGACCACGATCAAATGCCACCGGCTACTTTATTGGATTTGGTTGCTTTCGCCCTCCATCAGATGGAATTCTCGGAAGGACTTGTCACAGCGGGTCTAAACTATCCTAGTGTCCACGACGAAATGGCTGCTGTTGATATTTCAAGCTGGGGAGAGAAGGGGACTGTTCCAGCTTCCCAAACTTGTTAGTGAGGGGCAGTGGCGGTATAACACGCAAGGCATCATCCCCAGACGGAAGTCGTTGATGGAACGTTAACCGTGCCCACTTTGCAAGAGTTTTTGGAGGATGACAACATCTGTGTTGAATTCGGCTTTGAAGATCCAGAGGAAAACGAAGGTCGAACCATAAACTGGTTTCAATGTCCATTTTGTTCACGCTGATACCATTTAAATCGTCTTCTCCAACCCCTATTGTAAGGATATTTTGGTGCTTTTTGTGAGCAAACATTTGTATAAATTCTGATATTCCTTTCTGACCGTCAATCTGCAACTTATGGTAAATGTGCTGCCTCCTTGAGCCGATGTTCACAGGTAGCTCATACAAATTTTGCGCGGTTAGATGTTTGTAACGTAAAAATTGTCCCAAGGAATACATTAATGCCAATCTTCAGAGCATGTGGAGTTAAATTGTTTAGGGCGATATGAAAGCTTGGTTAGAGTGAAACACATTTATGTGAGCATCCAGGTGTACACCTCACCCTACTACAGGATGTGTGATTCAATTGTAGATGGTAAAACGAAAAAATGGAACAAGATCCATTTTGCCGGATCGTGTACAGCATAGAACTAACCGCCTCTCAGAGTGGTACGGTGATGTAACCAGTGAGTAACTGGGCCAACGGAGCTCCGGTACCTAACTTATCTGGAATAATTGCCTCCCGAAAACTGGCCCAATAAATCAAAGCCAAATTTTCTCGTTTTTTTCAAAAAGGATCCGTCTTACTCATCAGAGAATTCATTTTCGCAGACAGTTATGTTTGTTGCCTATAAATATTTAGTTCAGATACCCGGACCACACTTAGTTAGAAATCTTTTAAAGAATATAGTACAAGACATTTCTGTGTCCACCTGTGCTGTTGCTGGGGCAGGACAAAGGGACCGTCTTTGTCAGCCACATCTGAGTTATGAAAATAAACTGCCTTGAGGTTTTGTGCACGTTTTATCACCTTTTGTTTTCTCAAACTACATTTTCAGACCAGCTATTCGAATCTTGTACTTCAGACCATTTGTTCGAATTACTTTTTCAAACTACACTATGAAGCTATGAAAAACAGCGCTTCGGTGGGCTGGGACCTTTATGATTATGTTATTAAGAGAAACGGCTTTGACCCCACTGAATTGCCCGGTATTGCTTTGAACCATCTCGACATATTTATGCCGCAAAGTACTGAGGCAGTCCTTCCAAATTTGGACGCAAGTTTCATCTTCCAAAAGCTGAAATGTCAGGAAGCATTTACGGCTGTTTTGTTCTTGTTAAGAACCACGACTGTTGAGAATTCCAAATATTTCAGGGATAATCGGAACTTGCGACCTTACGTTTAGTAGCTACACTCCACACCATTCGACCACCAGTACTTGATTAGCGTGTGACTGACTCATGCCTAGGTGCCACGTGGTGTCAATGGCTTTTAACAACAGTTCTCACCATGTAATCCGGTGTTGTCTGGTTCTTCGATCGATCGCTACCCACAGAGCCTGTTTGAGTCGTGGGACATTTGTCCTTTTTCCTAGCAGATTCTTTGCTAGTTGTTAGTATTGGGGAAATTTTCAGGTAACAGATGAAAGTCCCTTCCGCAAGTGAAGCTTAATTTCCGAAAATCTTTAGGATGGTGGAAGCAGAAAGGTGGACAACCACTGACCTGACAGAGGAAAATGAGTACTGTGTCTGCGACTGGCCTTCCACGATGGGGTCCGCGTGATCCCCCCGTGCATGGTTGGACATTCTACTGGTCAATTTCAATGGCATTCCTGCCGTCAGTTTCTATCCTGTGTCTGCATATAGCTTTCAGATAAATTGTGGCTGTACGGCAGCGGAGTATAAATGTTTGAACACTAATGTCATGCTGTCGATCATTATGGTGATTTTTGAAAATCCGTGTTGCTGCTTCATTCGCCTCGGAATAATCACTATTTCAACCCTCTACTGATTTTCCGTTAGTAGTTCAATATTATACCACCCGGTTCCAACCTACTTGTCGGTAGCACGATCGGCTCGCTCACAGATGGAATAGGATATTTGCTAAACGAGGGGTATAACTTGATGTATGGTCTTACCGATGGATTTAAAACCTCCTTAGAGGTCAAGTGATTTTCACAGCAACCTAAAAATGGTAGATGAATCTTCAAAAGGAGAACCGGGGAACCCTTCAGGAAGGTTGTATCCAAGTTAAAGAGTGGGAGTGGCTTGAACTCACCGACAGGTTAAACAGCATCGTTCCTTGGAAAATTATACATTTGAACAACAGGCTGACGCTTAGATAGTCCTTGAATACGATGAAGCTAAGCAACGTCAATCAATAGTTCTGAATCTTTCAAAATAGTCGTCTATGTCGGTAAATATGGTTATCTGGTAGCTTATCACAATTTATGGCTTTTACTCCAATCTGATTGGTCGAAAATTCCTGACCGTGTTGTTTTATTCTAGAACAGAAGGAAGGTCGATTAGTTGAATAATCCACCCAAAAGGAAATGAAAAATTCCATGACCCCTCACGCAAGCTGTTGAAACACAATCCCAGAGGCTAATGAAAGCATCATAAACGTGAAGAAAGCGTGAAGAAAGCCCGCGAACCTACTGCTCATATCTCGAAGAAGCACCCCCCTTCGAGGAGACACTCTGGAAAGTCTTTGAAGTATTTCATCAAGGCTAGTAGAATATATTTAAGTTAAGCCTAGCTCAGTTCACCACCACGGTAGATGGAACAAATGCTATATTATATATATATATATACTGTAAGTGGCCCTCCCATACGTAATGTCACCGGGCAATGACGCATGACAACCACGGATTTTCACATCGTTGTGGCGCAAAGCATACCCGACCACCGGGAGCTAAGGCAACGCCTGTCTTGCTTGGTAGTTTTGTTGGGCAGTTGATAGACGTGGATATACTGTCTGTAGAATGTGAGGCGTTGAACGTGGCTATTTCAAATTTCGAATCCGATAAGAGATACCAACTCACAGTGGAATAAGAGAACAAAGTCCTTCCGCCATCTCCTTTGATGATCAAACTCGTGTGTTCTCGAACTGGGGTGAGGTAGTTCTGCTAGAGTAACATTGGATCGGCTCGCTATGAGACAATTGAGGACCTGTTTGAGAGTTCAGGGTTTTCGCTAACGAACATGAAAGCTCAACATCCTTGGTCGGATCGCTAACTCTGTAACTTTCAAAAAGCTAAATATAAACTTGACTGTTGCTTCAAGACCAAGTAATTTTTCACACTTACATACGTATGGCGTTCTAGTAGGTGGGCAACCTTCATTTGGTAGTATGAGCTTCGAATGATGTGTTCCGACTTTCTCCTTCAAACGAGAACTAACGAACTCCATAAAGTAACAGTTTACTGCTAACTATGAAATCATGGAAACAAGGACCAGTTTGAATACCTTAGAACCAATTCAAGATACAGGTATAAATGCGAAAAGGTCCTTTATTTTCTTGGGCCCAATTCGAATGGACCGCATTCGTTTTCAGGGTTATGAAAACTATCGGTCGATGGTTACCGATCGACTGGCAGTAGAATCCGAAGCACATTTTTACCTGATGCTTTTTAACTTGTCAGACTATTTTGGCGATGACCCAACAAACCCAAAGCAACAAATGCAACGTACGTCAGAACCCTCCTTTTTTCAATGGACATCACGAAATCTGATAGCATGCTTTGTCCCAGAAAAAACGAACTGCTTCCATATAATCGATAGCACCGAACCGATCACGTGTACGCCAATCATGTAGTTCCTTCATTGCACAACAGATTTTCGCGCATGAATTTGTTCGGAAAATAGTTTTTATTCAAATAAATGTGTAAAGTGAATCTGACTGTGAATGATGCATTTCTTTGAGGGGAATATTTTCGACCAGATGACATAGTTTTCGTGCGGACTCGTTTAATCCGGTCCACATACACCGCGAGGAGAAGCGGTGAAGTTGATAAGGTTCCGGCGAGCCACGCCAGAGTGTTGCACGCACCCCAAGTATGCTAACAGCGACCAGTTTTCAGAAATGCGGATCGACCCATCGGTTTGCAACCGTGTCTGTAGTCTGGTTCAATCAATTTGGCCTGTTCATGACCACCCGGAAGTTGTTCACCTTGGGCCTTTTTTTATACATTCAATGTGACCAAGAGGTTGAAGATCTTCCGTGTAGACGTCTCGATGAGAATGCAGAATATCGCCCACACGGTGGACTAACGTCTAAATGCACACCTTTCACCTCTCAAGTAGAAGTTTCAATGCTGAAAAGCCGAGAAGCGCTGTGCAGCTGTTTCATCCTTATTGGGAATCATCAGCAGTGCGCATTTCACGAAACTCAGAGAGTTTCTGACCCTCAATCTACCGCCTAGTGATTTGAGCACTTAACGTTTCGGGCACCAGCGGCTGACCCGCATTGTGATTAGCTCGCGCTTGGAAAGGATAGAGTGCCACTCATTCTCCAGTAATGATGACGGTGATCATCAGGGCGAAACTGGTCGTGGGCTGTCGAAGAATTTTCAGCAACCTTATAAGTAGTGCATTACGTATATACATGTATCGCGATATCTCGAATATCGTAGCAACTGGAACATGAGGCGGCCTGGTGCAGCACATTCAGTTGCCTGAATACATCACAAACGGGAGATTCAGCTGGCTTCCAGGTGAGTCCCTCGCAAAAACCAAATTGATATGCAAATGAGTGTATTTCTCGTAAACAGTGTGTGCGTTTTTACCAGTGTTATAGAAAACGGTCTATTCCCTTCCAATCGATGCACTGTTGGTGGCCCGCGTTATCCCGTACTCAGAAGCCTTACAATGAAAATTGTGCCCACATTTAGCCGACTGAGGTCATATTAACAGAAATCCGACTGCACGGAAAGCATACTTGGACAGTAATTTCGGACAATAATAATGTGTCGGATCTTGACCGATATCGGCAAGCTGCGGTTTGCCGTAGTCTACAAAAGTACAGCCGGTAGATTTGTCATGTGTTGTTGTTCCACGTTGCCTAGATGGAAGTTTCTGGAGTTTTCTTTTGTCCTCTGTCCCAGTGACTCGAAAAGTATGTCAAGTCTCGAGGCCTTTTCTTAAGATCACACTGCGACCATAAAGGATGCTTTGTCGCCCAAACGAACATTCATGTAAGACTATTTTTACAGCGTTTGCGTCATGGCCGAACCAGAGCAGAAGGCATTCTTATATATCAAACATGTTTAACGACCAAACAAATGTTCAGATGGTGCTTAATTTAATTCAGGAAACATTCCTTTGTTTGGATGGATGCTATCGATGCAGATGTAAGCAAATTTTGGCTGCGTTGTGATATACACCAGAATGTCATGTGGCGTCGTTTTAATCGTATCGACACGCTCTACTAACGCCGGTAAAACATCTGACAGATCTTTAGGGACGCAGTCGTTTCCAATAATTTACGGGCATTTTTGTGACACAATAGTGTAGATATGAGTTAGAGTTGTAGATGCTTGCTGGATTCGTCAAATTCACATTCAAATTACTCTCGTTTGAAACCTTCTCCTGTCAGACGAACCAATCACATCGCTCAAGCATGAAGCGCGAACACGTTCGACTGTTCAAACGTGATAATTGAGGTGCATCGAGGTCAGATGTTCGGAGTTCAGACTTAGGTGCGGCCTAGGATGTGCACCACTGATGAGCTCTAATAAGAGCTCAAAATTACCCCCTTTGGTGACAACTCATCAGAATGATGGCGCCTTTGCTGACTTCACTAAACTGGAGTTCGAAATCAAGATGGACCGCACGCAGCACTTTTATACGTTGCACGTGACACAAGGATGTCACAGAACAGGGTAAAATGAAAGCATATTACGTGGGCTGCTTAGTGTTTATCAATTGCTTCGTCTGTTCATTTGCGGTTACAACGATTACAAAGTTCGTGTTGGGGTTTGAGGGGAACGAAACAAGTTAGTAACCACTACTCATAAGGTTGTAGAAGACTCTTCGACAGCCTACGACCGGTTTTAGCCTTCTTGGAGCTCGTCAGATAGGTGCGATACCAGGATTTCCCCCAACCTTATGTTCTGCTGGAACACACTTCTCAAGCGGAACATCAGTGCGAGATAATTGAGAAACCAGAGTAGTAAACATAGATGAATCAGATGAAACGAATGAAACACAAATGTCCCCAGAGACTCGTGATTCAACATGGCTGCACAGTGCTTCTCAGTTTTTAGCACAGACTGGATTCGCTTGCAGGGTGAAATTTCAAAATCTCCGCACATTGTCATCGAACTGTGAGTAGTCTGTTCAGAAATGAGAATATTTCACAAGTTGCATAAGTCCTCCATCTGAGAAGTCATCACCGGATCAACCAGACCACGTGACGACGTGATGTGAATCAGAGCATGTGAATGGTCGATCAATGGCGCCGTATCTTGTCTAATGACAAGCCAATCACTAAACAAGAACGGAACTACTGCACAGTGCTCCTCGGTTTTTTTTAACACAGATTGATTTCGCTTGCAAGAAAAAAACTCGACCTGAAACGGAGCACTTTGCTAGTGTGACACCCTCACCTTTCAAACGGTTTATCAGGATTTATGGACACAGTACTCAACAATATACAACCGTATTTTACAAGCAAACTGTAATTTTCTTAGGTTCATTACAAATTAAGTCCAGTCCACTATTCTTCGTCAAAACTTGTATCAGCCGTACGCACCGTATTAGTCCGGACTTACCTCGAAACAGATGCAAAACCCCAGCTTTGCAGTTCTGAACCTTCCGTAACGAGGACCACTGGCACAATGGGCACATGAGCTCAGATTTTGGAACGGGTCGGCGCGGTTGAAGTATAGAGTCATCTAAAAGCAACATCAAACTTACCAGAATGGACGGTGTGAGTCGATACAGCACTACTTGACATACATCAATACGAGCTTGCCATTCGTTGATGGCTTGCGCATGTAAATTTGTTCACTCCTATGTCATGCTCCTTGAAATGACTGCAATCACTACAATAGAATTGGTCTGTGACAAGACATGACGCTAAGGTTGATCATAGACACCATCGAACCCTGCTGATTCTGCCCTTTGTGGTCCCGATTACTTTTCTCCTGACGAAAGTCATTCACGTTGATCGAAGCTTACAATTATGAAAAAAGGTTTTACTATTACTGTTTTCAATCAATAATCAACCCGAGCCTTCACACCGGTCTCAGAGTAATCATACTCTGCGACTACCGCTTCAGAACAAACAATCCCGTTTTGACACTTTGTTCGTAAAAGACCATCCAGACAACCCACGTTTCATCCACTCCCGCCGGCTTCGCAGTTGCATGCAGATCACTTAGAACGCGTTTTTTTCTTGTTTAACCTGGTGCCGATTCCAATTTTCTGACCCAAACTACTCGGCTCGCTTGCCCCAGTCACGCGGATGTTTATGACCATCGCCTTCGCTTCACTATACATATTCACCGTGTTTTGCGTTAGCGGGTTGATCACACTCCAGTGACTGTGAGAGTCAGTTCTTGCTCTCGGTTAGTCTTCCATACAAGCACAAACAACTCAGTCACTTTGACGAACGTGGTTCACAAATTGAAGGGTGAGCGAAAACCTCGTGCGTATACCTGTCTACGTTGTGTAGTACTGCGCCACATTACATTGGAATATCTTATATCATCATTCTTGGCTGTAAAAAAGCCGCCTACTCGTCGTTCAGTGGTTGTACTCGTCACAGTTACGTTCACCGATGGTTTGCGGAGATGGTGGAGGTGGTTGGAGCTGACTTAATTGCGTCATTGCACGGCTGTGAGTGGTTGTGGGGAGGGACATCGATGGACAAAGAACTGTGCGGGCAGATGGTACTTCCGGGTTGCCCATACCGAGGAGGCACGTTCGAGCCTTTAACTGAAAAGTCTTACCCAAGAGGCAGTGTGAGGATGTAAGGTTTTCTTCAAGGACCCTGGCCCCAGCCTCTGACTCGAAAGTCTGAACCCCGAGGCAGCGGGCAATGGGGTATCTTTGTAGACTCTGCCGGGGCCGATGGCCAAGTAGTCTGACCGGTTGGGCTACACGCGGCTGGCCTAATCTGAGGGCGGAGGGAGTGGGGCATTACTGTCTGACTACTAATGCGGCTACAAAGAGTAGGTACCCATTGAGCAGCACCAGAGACCTTAGTTTTGAAATTATTTCGACCTTAATGAATAATGCTGTCACCCGTGGGGTGATCCGAGTGCGCGGTTTCTAAAACCGACCTTTTCTAACTGACAGTTCTTTGGACTAAGGTGGCATCGTTGCTTCCATGAATATGGACATACTGGTCATTTGGGGAACACCTTGCTGATTTCACACTCTTGTCGCAGAGAACAGTACGACTTTGCTTCCAGACCGCCTCGTATTACGATTACTCGTAGTACGGGGTCTCGCTAGTCTGACTTCTCCCCTTTGGCTTTTACTGGCATGGTTGCACCTTGTGGAACCAAGCTCCAGCCAGTGTAGCCCACGGGATCATTACAGCCTGACCACCACGTCAAGGTGATTGCTTCAGGTCGGGTAACATCTTATATATAGTCGTATATTACATAAGCATGTTTATCTGTCACACCTACTGTTTCATTGTTGTATTTGAAAATGTATAGCGTTAACACTGTGAAAAACCAGTATCCATCTCTGCACAGAGAAAGCTGACTAACTAGTCGTATGCGCGTTGGTTGTTTGCGTCTTCTGGGTGATGCAGGCAACCAGGCTAGCTCCTGCATACAATGTGGATTCCAAATACTCAGTTGTCTTTACACGATTTGACAACTGTGGGCCACCAGTTAGGTGTGCCGGAGGCCTTAGAACTGCCTCCCCATCCCATTCTCCTCCGTGGCCTTATTCCATCGGGTCTTTACCGAGCTTGGGGAGACCAGCAACTGCACACGCGGCCCGGTGCAAATCACATGTAGCATCACCTGTTGTGTGTCTGCGTCCGTCGATGTAGTTCGATGTAACAGACAAATCAAGACGGTTCAGCTGCCCTACTAAGCCTTTACTGGGTGTTCTTATAATTAAGCTAGCGGTTGGACTTTAGGGAGTCTCACTACACTGAGTACATGAGAGAAACACAATAATTTGGCATCCAGGGATAATGAAACTACTATTTGGACACTGTAAAACTGACCCCAGCAGACTTCGATTTTCGAACTAATCTTAGAATGACCAAATGTGGACTTGATCGACCTTAACATCAAGAGGTCCCAACAAGTTTGCGGTTTATGATGTGGTTAGGTCATAATACGCCTTCAGGCAAGTGATTAAGCACAGCATTCTATCAGTCAGGTTCTGCTAACTGTTTGAAATTACAACTTAAATTTCCCACGATGAGAATGGACTCAAAACGCAGTCCAGTTGGAGAGCGAAGACGTAAAGATGATCTTTGTGTCACTGACGCATTTTGGAACTGTTCCCTTGATTGATTGGGCGGGGTGGGGGCTTCTGGAATCGAAAATCACGACTATGAAAAATAGACACGTTCCCCGTCCCTAAGACAGTTGCGGAATATTCACTGGGGAAAATGCCTTCCAAATGCGATCTACGGACCGGGAACTGATCGAAATTTTGGACGCATGGCATCAGCATAAATTCTTGTTACCCATCTGGCTTTTTAATACTTATTCGGATTCAAATAAAGATTATAAATACACACCATATATACTATTATATATTATATTAGTATTATATTATTATATATTATTATATTATTATATATATTTATATATATTATATATTATCATTACTTTATTTATTTTATACTTTGTTTTCTTTTTCTTTTATTTTATTCATTATCTTTCACTTTATTTTATTTTTTATTATATTACATTATATTATTATATATATTGCATTATACATATATTATATATACATATAATCTGTCATCAACTACAACGGACTAGTTACCAAAGCAATGCTAGATCCGACGCAAAATCGTATCACTTGCTTGAGGGTAGGTCAACAGATGATTTATTCTGATAGTCGTGTGTTCTGTTGCCATGACAACCATGTTAGCTCAACAGACCGACAGACAAGTCATCTGAGTAGGTTTCTATGGTGATTCGTTTTTTGCCACCTATTCCCTTATCAATCGCTCGTCGCATTAGCCTGCATAAATTTCACGTAATTTCGATATCGGGTGCAATTTCCCCTGGAAAGTTTATTTTCTGCCCGCGGACCATCTGTTGCCTAAATGAAATGATGGTTTTTTGACCCATCCATCTTGAATATCTAGAAAAATGAAGAAAAAACGCTGCATCTCTGCTCTTCTTCAGCTGACAGTGTTCATCTTAGTTCACCGCACAAAGAGACTGGACCTTATCGTAGTGTGACGGTTTGCGCGTCCCCGCAACCTATTGAACCCGTGCGACGCTCACAGTCTTTCACACTAGGTTGGTCAGCGCTTAGAGGCTTGACAAGCACAGTCTCCTGGCCCTCCAAATTAAGGGTCGCAACATGTGTGGCGACTTTAGCCTAATACACTCATTTGCAAACGAATTTAGGTCTTTGCGAGAGACTCACTTGAAACTCAGCTGAATCTCTCGTTTGTGGTGCTTCCAACCAAAATTTGTTTGCAAATGAGTGTATTTCGCTAATTTCGTGCAATTGGGTTTCAGGTAGAACATAAGGTTGACGGAAACTCGGGGACTGCGCCTACCTGATGAGCCCCTGGAAGGGCGAAACCGGTCGTGGGCTGTCGACGAATTTTCAGCAACCTTATGAGTAGTGCATTACGAATATCTGTGACGACCTGTTCTATAAAAATGATGATGCACTCGAATTTCCCGCCAAACGCCGCTGCCTTGCAATCAGGCTTTTGAGCCAAAGGCTTTGGTTGAGGATCCTAGCCCCTGGCAGTAGTTCAGCCCACCTACAATCACGAATTTCACACTTAAAAATAAATCCATGCCACATCGGTCATCGTGTGGTGCCATCAGTCGGGTAGCCTTACTTGCTGCATACAGTAGGCGGATAAGCGAAAACAGGCTACCGCTGACACCTCGCTTCTTTCTCTTTCACATACTTTTTCTTCCCTCCTCTCTCCACCCCATTACTAACTCTCCTCTTGTAGGCCCAGCACTTAGGACTGATGACCCCGTTCGTCTTGCATCGGTTTTGCGTGCAGCATCTGCTGGTCACATGGCGCCGACATACTCAGGCATCTTGAAACCAATATTCAAGCCTCAACACCCAGTCTATCTGGCCACCTTCAATGTCCGCACTCTGAAGCAAGCACGGCAACAAGGTGCTCTTGCTCTCACACTAGACTCGCTTGGCATTGGTGTGTGCTGAGTTTCAGAAACAAGGATTCAAGATACAAGCACAGTGGCTGAGCTAACCGCTCCATCACTCTCCACTTGCTTCCGGGAAACTAGCTCTTGTGATCCAGAGGCTGCTACGGCAGGATGTGCAGGGGTTGCTATCGTCCTAGGTCGGACGGAAGGCTCCTTACTTGACTGGATACCCTCTCCTCTGTGCAGTTCGTCCGGCAGTGTCTGTGAAGGAGTCTCACAAGCGGGAAGTTGATCAATGTCTGTTTGTCGTGCCTGCTTACTGCCAACTGACTGTAGCTCCGACTCCGTTAAAGACATTTTAAGACGCCCTGAATGCCCTGTTGCGGCAAGCTAAAAGCTCAGACATCATTGTGATTACCGGAGATCTGAATGTACAAGTGACCAGGCTTAGCGCATCTGAGACTCAACTAGGTGGTCGACATGGATTAAACTCGGTACGTACGGACAATGGTGAACGACTGCTTCAGCTGTGTGCTGACCGTAGGCTGTTTTTATGCAGTATGCGATCAGTTGTCAGTGGCGTAGATCAATAACTGATTGCCGGTCGCTTTGGAATATAATTGTGGATTCTGACCACGCGCTCGTCCGGAATCCCTTTTCCCTTGTTTTTCCAGGGTCGCGTAAGGTGCGGGAAAATGGATTAACAACTGACAGACTGGCAGATCCGGATGTCGGACGAATTTACTAGAATCGACTTGTGGAGTCTCTACCAAATGCTTCACCATCAGATGTGAATTCATGCTAGAAGGAGATCACCGCCTCTTTGCACAGTGCCTGGAGCACGGCGCTGTCAGGCTCGATCAAGTACTGGATATCAGAGAGGATAGTGGCACTGCTTGAATCTCGGAGAAATGTTCACGCCAATCCCGAACATAATTTAGCCCGTCAAATTATCAGACTTCAAGTGAAAGTGGGCGTTCGCGCCGACCATGAAGCCTGGTGGACTCGGAAGGCTAAGGAAATGGAAGAGGCCCGGAAAGCCGGGAATGTCCAAATATCAATTCAGCTGATCCGTGTGACCAGACCCAGGAAAGCATCTATGGGCGAAACCATCAAGGATCAGAATGGAGCGCACATCTTGAATAGAGAAGAACGGTGGGCCGAATACTTCGAAAAACAATTCCTGTGGCCACCTACTGCCCATCAGATGGAGCCTACAGCTGAAGCGGAACCCTGGACGGTGAACATGGAACCTTCTACGGCCTCGGATGTTTATGATTGCATATCTTCTCTTCAGCGCCAGTGAGTTCCTGGTCCGGATAACCTCCCACCTGCATTGTTGACAGATGGTTGTGAAGTCCTCAGTCAATGCTTGTCTGATCTGTTCACGTGCATTTGGGAAAAGGAGAGTGTCCCAGATAACCGGGAAAAATAGACGATGGTTCCCATTTTCAAAAAAGGCTTATAGTCAATGCGGTGGTCGCAGGGATTCAGACTGACCCTGGTTGTAACGAGATTGTTGGCACCAAGCCTTTTTCGTCGCCTTATGGTTGCACGTGAACACTGATTCGAGAGCAGCAAGCGGGATCTCGGCCTGGTAGGGGTCGCGTTGACCGAATCTCCACACTCCGTCAGGTGCTAGAACAACCCGATACGTATAAACGACCCAAAGTTTTAGAATTCCTGGATTTCCAAGGCGCACTCGACTCGGTTGACCGATCTGTTGTGCTTGATACGCTTGCCTACCAAGGAATGCCCCGGAAGTTTGTGAACATAATAAGCTGTTTGTATTTCCAGACTTCCGGACGTGTGAAAATATACGGCGAGCTCTCCAAGAGCTTCCGTATACAAAGTGGTGTTTGTCAGGAATGCCCATTCTCCCCATTCCTGTTTAACTTCGTGATCGATGAAATCATAAGACGAACGCTTGAAGGTCTCCAAAACCCCGGTGTTCAAATAGCCTCTGACGAAAACCTTGTCGATCTAGAATATGCAGGGGACATCGTTCTGGTCTGCAAAGAGGAGAAGGCCCAGGTTTTTTTGGATGAACTAACCAAAGTCGTCCCGTCCTTTGGTATGCATTCTGCACCCAAAAACTGTAAGGTCGTGCTCGTGGACATGCAGTCGCTGAACACGCCACACACAATCCGAGGAAGGCAATCGAAGTTGTGGAGCGTTTCGCGTACCTTGGAAGTTGCATTAGTTCTGATTGTAGTGTGAGAGATGAGGTCAATGCACGAATCTCTAAAGCTCGGGTCGCTTTAACTAATTTGTGGCGCTTTTGTTGTCAAAGCGGTATATCTCTGAAGCTCAAGCGACATGTTTATCAGACTACACTAGTTGTTTTGTTGTACGGCTGTTAGACTTTACCTGTTCGACCAGCGGAACTGATACGTCTTCACGTCTTCGACAACCGTTGTCTCGGAACCATAGTTCGTGTGAGTTAGTGTCGGCGAATCCGTTAGGAGGCAATTAAAGAATGTATCCGCTGCATTGATTAGGCCAGGTATTGCGTATACCAAACCATTGTTTGTAGAAGAGAGTACTCTTTTCCTGTTCGATTCAGAATGGCGCGATCCGGGCGGAGAGGTATGAAATAGATTACGATAAGTCTGTGTACGACGCGTCCTTTAGGATGTGGAAGGCCTATGAAACCCACTGTGTCTGATTGGATACCCTGTAAGATATGGCTGCTAATCGACATCAATGGCGTTCTTGTTGTCAGTTTCTATCCAGATTGCCTGAATGAGTGTGTGGCGGTGTAGGCACATCAGAATGACTGTAGAAAGCTAGCACTAAGTCCCCTCACGATCCACTTTTAATATTTTCTCCACAAGAAGGCTTTCGAGAAAAGTATAGCTGTACGGCAGCGAAGTATCACTGTTGAACACTGGTGATGATGATGATGATGACGCTCGTCGAGTGAATACGCAGTCACCAGCTCCATTTTCATCCCGATCCTTAGGCAAAGCAACATTCTGGTCGTCCGTGAATAGTTAACTTCGCTCGCACTCCAGATAGCTGGATCATCTTCAAGCGATATTTTTATCTGCGAATTTTGTCCGGTTGTTTGTGGCTGCCGGGTTTGCGGAATTCACGCCCACATCACTGTCGGAGCAGTCCTGGTGAACTGTCCTGGTGAAATTCTTCCCGCGAGTCCTCACTTAAGGAAAGCACTGCACTCGAGTTTCGCTCTTATCAGCGCTCATCGGCATTGCATATCCATGGCCGTACCGAAGTTTGAATTCCAGACACCTGACATGCGAGGCAAGCGTGTTACCACTTCTCCATCGGCCCACGCTGAACGACCTGAATTATCCTGTCTGATCAGGCGAACATGTGCAGGCTTGGGGAGTGTAGTTGGTCTGACCGACTTCTCAAACCACAGTCCAGTAACTGTCCTGGTTCTGTTGATCGACTAACCCGCCTGTCAGACTGCGCGCACGGATGCTTGAAACCTGCTTTTTGTCATAAAACAGACATTATAATCTGTATAGACATAACACACTACTCATGAGGTTGCTGAAAACCCTTCCATAGACTACGACTGGTTTCGTCCTTCTTGGAACTCATCAGGTAAGCTAAGTCCCCGAGTTCCCGTCAACCTTATGTTCTACTTGAACTCAAATTGCACGAAATTAGCCAAATACACTCATTTGCCCCATAAACAGCCTTATGAGTAGTGTATTACGTCTATACACGTATCGCGATATCTCGAAACCAACTGAAACATGAGGCGGCCTGGTGCAGCATGTTCAGTTGCTCAAAAACATCATAAAAGAGAGATTCAGCTGAGCTCCAGATGGGTATCCTGCAAAACCAGAGTGGTTTGTAGATGAGTATATTTCGCCAAGCCCTCATACTTTGTTTCCGGCCACACCTAAGAATCATTCACCGCGCAGACAACGAAGCAATAATCCTAGGGTTTTCCGATTGCTTTAGGTTATTATCACGAGTTTACTTCTTGTTTCTGGCGGAGCACACTTTCAATCAAATTTGTGAAACCAAACATTGTGTGGCACACAGCAAATACTCCTCTCTTTTGTGAAAGTGAAGTCCCTGAGTTGACATTCCAGCACGCCAGTGTCTTGATCCTCTCACCGTGAGTTATGTGATAGAATATCATACGTATTCCGATATAAACTATTTGGGCAATGCATAGGGTACAATGGAAGGGTGTGCCCACTGGAGGACAAATGTCCTCGAGTACTGTAAGTGAACTGATGGTCGATATCCTGGAGGCTTGGAGGAACTGAGAATGCAATACCCTAGAAAAACTTCCAAATGACTCCTAGCGCTGTAAATTAAAGCTTCATCGGGTCTGGTCTACCACAGTTTTTCTCGCAATCCCAACTTGTAACACGTTCTCCGGGTGTTGTGCGCATGAAATCTAAATTGACTTTCCATTTAGGTCATCAAATGCTTTAGGAGACTATCCAAGAGCGGAATGTCTTAGTGCTTGTTTAGGTGGAAAACCCGTTGGTCCAGTTAGCAGTACATACGAGGCATCCGCCAGTTAGCATTCTGCTCTGTTACCGCCGAAAAATCGACACTATGTCTACATAGCTCCTTCGTAACGAAAATCAAAAACGTTTCACAAACTATTGGGTTCAGGACTGAGCTGACGTCACGCATCTGTCCGCGCTGCTTGCTGGTTGTCAAACCCTGAGTAAACATTAGATGGATACAGCATGAAGGATCGCGATTGAAAACTCATGACAGACACTACCGCATAGAAGGGTGAGGATTTTGTCTGTAACAATGGCGGTTTGAGGTCCAATTGTTACTTGTAGACAGAACTTGAACAGAGTTGAACCACATACCTCATGAGATTTATGCTACGCGAATTAAATCTTCTCTACTTGGGCTCATTCGGCTGGGAAAACGTAAATATGTGGGGATGAATGAACAAAACATCCTACGAGGTAACCTTTCTCATCCATGACGAGAAAACCTCTCGAGAAGAAACACCATTTTAGAGGGATAATTTAGACAGGATACGCGTTTTTCTCCTGAGAAACCAAAGCTGTACATCAAAAGAGAAAGTATTCTGGTTCCCGAAACGGTTTATTCAATCTGATGGGGTGAAGTTGTGTTTGAAGTTTGAGAGTTCTATGAGTTTTTCAAGTCGGATGTCATGTCAATCGGCCAAAGTAGACTGAAATAATTTTCAGTAGTATCACTGGACTGCCCTTCCCTGGACCGGTCGATAAACTGACCCAAAATATGTGAGTAGAAGCATTCATGGGAACAAAATATTTGCAAAGCAGCACAGATTAAGAGAGTGTCGCTGAAACTAAAGTTCATTTGGTACACACTTGTTTTTTATTGGGTGCCCGGCTTAGAAATCTTTTGTAGAAATCATCTTACTTGGTATTGTTCATTCGGATACGCAGTGGACGAGGCAGAAAGCCACATAACAACCAAGCACGCTCGCATAAACGTAACGCACTACTCACAAGGTTGCTGAAGACTTTTCGGAGGACATCGCAAAGGACAAAGTCAACTGGGTTTCTGGTGAGCCTCCCGTGAAAACCAAACTGGTATGCAAATGAGTTGCAAACTTGTTGAACCAAGGACGCTGTTCAAGACACTGTGAATCGGTAGACTATTCTATTATCCACGTACACAAGACTGGTCATATCTTCCAAGAGGAAGAACTTCCATCAAGGAAACAGTTTGGTATCCTTCAGAACTTTTCCAGGTAGAGTTACCACGACGAGTACCTTGAGATTACTTGTCCCCGGTGAAAAATCATCCATGCTGTGCCGATTGAATAAAGCAAACAGACAGACAGAATTTTCTGTGAACTGGGCAAATATATTCTGGGACCAAGTATACTTCAACTGTTTTGCGTAAACTGTTTGAGTGAGGCAGGGACTTTTTTATAGATGTGACGATATTACTTTGTCAACTGAAAAGTAGTGAACTTACCAAATGTCATATCTTGTCAATGCGTACAGTGCAGTCGAAATCGAGAATCCATCAAACGATGCGTTTTCGTTTTTACTTCTGTGAGTGTTGTACGTTCATTCTGTTCCGGTGTCACTATTCTATGTCAGACTGAAAGCAAACGACTGGAGGTCTCCTCTTATTGGAGTTTATCAGTAGTGTATTCGTAGTAATCTGTCTACGGAGCGTAATCCCTGTCCTGAGTGAGCATGGCTGCCTGCAGCGTGCTTTGTGAAAATGTACTTAGGGGTTTCACAGCGCTACTGCTAAGCAGAAGGCCCGTGGTTCGAACCTACTTACTTATACTATGCTTACACTACTTATACTATCCTATACTATACTGTACTATACTATACTATACTATACTATACTATACTATACTATACTATACTATACTATACTATACTATACTATACTATACTATACTATACTATACTATACTATACTATACTATACTATACTATACTATACTATACTATACTATACTATACTATACTATACTATACTATACTATACTATACTATACTATACTATACTATACTATACTATACTATACTATACTATACTATACTATACTATACTATACTATACTATACTATACTATACTATACTATACTATACTATACTATACTATACTATACTATACTATACTATACTATACTATACTATACTATACTATACTATACTATACTATACTATACTATACTATACTATACTATACTATACTATACTATACTATACTATACTATACTATACTATACTATACTATACTATACTATACTATACTATACTATACTATACTATACTATACTATACTATACTATACTATACTATACTATACTATACTATACTATACTATACTATACTATACTATACTATACTATACTATACTATACTATACTATACTATACTATACTATACTATACTATACTATACTATACTATACTATACTATACTATACTATACTATACTATACTATACTATACTATACTATACTATACTATACTATACTATACTATACTATACTATACTATACTATACTATACTATACAAGACTACACTATACTATAATATACCGGACTATACTGAACTGAACTGTACTGCACTGCACCATAATGCATTACAGTATGCTATACTGTTCCACACTATACTTTTCTGTGAGATAAATGCTTAGATAATCGGAATGAATGGTGATTATTGCTTATCATCGTCATTCGTATAGCTGCTCCGTAAAAGTCTTACTTCATTGTGTCTAAGGGGCTATCTTTATGTTTCAGGTTGAACAAAACAATAACCCTGCCATTTGGAGCAGTTTTCGGACAGCTTGTTCCCTCCTGTCCATTATTGCGACCAAGACCGATAAGTAATTACAGGTCAGTACACCAAAAGTTCACATAGTGCGAGCGGTTTGCACACAAACAAACCAGGGTGTAAGCTTCATGGAAACCAGACACAAGGATTACTGAACAGTAACAATGATAGTAGTGTAACGGTGGGTATTACTGATGAAGCAAGCGAGTAGTACGTTGTTTACTTGTAACTCCGCCTTGATTTAATGGAAGGTGAGATTTATTACGGAATTTGTGGAACTGCTTTGCAGCATTCGTTTACAATTGTGTGAGCGAATGAATGAATATGCACGAAAGTTCAAGAAGACGCGTTCAAGAGGAAGACGAATATTCGGTTTTTAAAAACAAGGTACATATGAGGGCTTTACTTCCCTCTCCAGTGATCTGTGACTAGTTGATGTTTTCCAGTAAACAACTCCGCGGTCAGGGGCTTTCCTCTTTTGTCATGACGCTGCACTATATTTGATCGTCCTGTGCACGTTTTCGTTGCTAGCATTCACCAGTTAAGGAAACTGACGCGCGCTCCTAGTACGTGACATTTGGGGCAGGGACTGTACTGCGCGAGTTGTGTGCGAGTTGGTCACTCTACTCGTGGCTGAACGGTCAAGTGGTCAACCACAGTTCAGAAGCCCGCGAGTTCGAAACTCTCTACTGGAGTTTCGTGAAATGGGCACTACTGATGATTCTGAAAAACGTTTAGGCCTAGACGGAATTGAAGTACAAAACGAAATCTCGACTACGATTACCAAATCTCCTCACAGTACCATTAAAACTGTATGATTTGTTTCTCCACCGTCACCATCATGTGCTGACAAGAATTCACACACTTGCCTCAGCATCCTGGCTTGATGAACTATATTTCTTTAGGCTGTGTCAACGTTGTGAGGCAGTGCTGTTGAGTAAATCACGTGACTGGGCGTTCACATACTGCCTGATCAATAAGGGATAGTTCGAAAGTCATGGACCGTACAGGAACATACGCCTCAGAGAGCCCACAACAAGCTGTGCCAGCCACGACCTGGTGAACACCTCCTAGGGTATTAAGGTCACATAACTTCCTATCACCATTATGGAGTTGTTGTATCCATTTCCAGTTCTCTTCACTACTCGCCGTTTGTCATTGATTCATACGACATAGTAGGTTGCACCTTTCCAGGGCGTTTGATCTTTGATTGTCATTCATTCAGCGGCCTTGTCATGCCATTTATTCAAAATGAGGGTCTTGAAGCCTTAGATCACTCGTTCCAACGAAGACCACTCTAAGTGTTTGTGCCGTGCCGCATAGCTGAAGTCATGCCATAGCATGACACCTAACGGACCCAAAATGTACCTTTTAGTGCTGTCGAGATTGAGGAACATAGTCCTTGCAGCGGAGCGAGCTGCGGTGATTTCCCGACGCAGTGAGTCAGCCTATTCCTGTGTGCTCTTCGTTTTGGCCGTGCACCGCGGGCGGCGATAGAACACCGGTCCCTGTTCACACGGCACAGCCACGCTGTCCACGTAGGTGATCAGGCCGATTAAGGTCAGCTTAACCATGAAGGAAGACGCCGAAGGATTTAATTTGATGGGCTTGTCGGTCGGATGCAAGCCCTTAAAAGCAGGGGCTGGGTTGAATAGACGAAAAGAACTTACTAAGATGCCGGCCTACTGTGACAAAGTGTGCAGTTGGTCAATGCATCCATGTCATGCCTACAGATGCAGTAGTTCAGCGAGAGCGCGAATTTAAGTGGGCCTTGAACCATTGAAAAGACGATGAGTAGCCTGCGGTTAGGTTGAATTGTGTGAGCAATCGCTGTTGAAACGCTGGTTGCACAAGACTGGATAAAAATGGTTCTAATTTGAGGAATCCGGCATTACATGATGCTCTTGTGGGTGGCAACGACAGAGTGGCGACCAGACTGAAGAAAATTTATGGTTGAAAGAGGGTTCAGGCTCACCAGGCTTGATCGCATTTCGTTTCATTTCAGTTCACTTCAGTTGTTTAACTGTGGATTGTTCACAGGTGTATGTCGGTTCGGATTTCCGAAGCATTTGGATACGTTTTTTATGTTTATCGTATCCAGCTGTTCGATATACCTGACGTGGCGATAATGGTGCAGTTTTTCTCCGAAGCTTGAATTTTGTTCGGAGGCCCTGTTAAAACGGCAGTCTACTTAATTGGACATGCCACAGTGTTCTGCATGATTTTTGTCCATCGTCTACTTTTCTGACCCGAAGATGACTTCAATCCCCTGCCTCGGGCACTATACAGTCATGCGTAGCATTCGATGACCCGAAACTCGAAAACTGAGCGTACACATGAGAACAGATTTGGACAAAGTCCATTTGTTAACGACATTCGGTAAACAAAAATCCCTCAACATAGACTCTTTTCTTATTTGGGGAGTGGATGTCCATCGCGGGATTTAAACCGACTGATGGAACGCACCTCACCAGTATCACTCAACTTTAGGCGGTCTCGTATTTTGATGTATTGAGAAAGCGAACAAGGCGAATACAGGCTTGTACACCACGAAATCATATCAGAGCGGGCAAACTCAAAGCAATTTTCCCCTCTGTTTGAGCACGCTCTCAAAGATATGGTTTGGAGTTGTTTGAGTTAGGTGTATCCAGACACAACGGAACACTTGACGTTGCCAGTCGTTACCCTGAGTGAACAGGTGCGGTGCTGGTAGAGGCTCGCACCTGGTACCCCACTTCCGCCGTTTTTAGTTTGTTTGGGTGGATACCCTCCATCTCCACGCGATTTAAATTTCGGAGAATTGACTAGACCCACACCAACTGGGTATTACAAAATAGTGCATTATTTTAGTACAGCGCTTGGTGAAAAGTCCACTGAAATGGGGAAAATTCACGTGAAACTACTGTCTCTAATCAAGCAGCTGAACTTTCATTGATCGCCTGAAGACGAGCGAGGTTACGAAAGAAGGATTTTGGTACATTTCTATGAATGTCGTTAGAGTGAAGAGGAATTGTTTGTAGCGGTTGAAAAGTGCATATTTTCCTCGGTCTGAGTGCCCGGAATAGACGAGCGAGCCAGGTAAAGCAAATAATTTTGAATGTCTCTGTACTCTCTGTTAGATCTGTCGTTCGTCCGAGCTTCCGTCGCTGCTCGGGTAGTAGGCAGACCGAAAGGGGATCAACTCCAGGCATACGCACATCCACGCGGTCACCTGTCCTGACATGGATCTCCCATCCATATCTCAGGCGAATCAATCAGGTTGTCGCCTTGTGGATCACGTGTTTTTCTTATCGTTGCGGCCGAATAAATGTCCGTTGTTTCTGCATGTTTTTACAAATGTATTCAGTCACCTACCGGTTTGGGTCCCCGTCTCTTAAACCGGGCACTGTTTAGATGTCCCAATCAAACAGAAGGCGTTTACATATTCTGCATGACTGCATAGCCCTGCGCCAGAGCATCCGAACAGAATAACTGTTTGGCGGGAGCCATTTAACTGTTTGATCATAAGTCACGGCCCATTGAGGGGGCGAGATGGCTCAAGTGGTTAGAGCACGAATTTACTGACCGGAAGGTCCGTGGTTCGAACCCCACCGCTGCCTCTCGACTTCCCCTGTCTAGGCTTGGGCAACCTGACAGTATCTCAGCCCTCGTGCTTCCTCCGAGTGGCATGGCAGCTAGGCACCGAAAAGGTGTTACGGCTGAACGATTGGATTGATTGACGGCCCATTGAAGCCCTGTTAATTTAAAACGAATGTTGGACAATTCACTTTGGTTTACATGTTGCTAGAGCATAATATATCGCCGTTCAATTGTTCACAGTTTACCTCAAGACATCCAGGATTTGTCAGACCTTTTCAGCTTCATGTTTACTATTTCATGAATTTATGCGCATACGTACCACGTTTTTCCCATAGTCCTGGCAGTTTGTAATTCAAAAGAATATTGGCTGCTCAAGTTGTAGTGGTGACCGCTGGTTTGGTTGTTCGCTAAGCTGGGCGATTTGGTTGCAAACCGTTCATCATTAGTCGAGATGACATCATCAGTGCGTTCTGAGTAGAAGTGCGTTGGGGTTGGAAGTACGTGGTGATGATGTAGGGTCTACTCACCCAAGTCGACCTTGATCGACCACTAATCATTTGGATGAGCATTCTTATTGGCCTTTTGGTTGACCAGTCTTCTTATTGGTGGGGGCCGGGCCACCTTGAGACTTGTCCACCTCGCCTCCCAAGATTTGACTTTTGTTTGTTCGTCTCCACAGTGGGTCCCATTTCTCTGTTCATTGGTTTGATGGCCGAAGAGGACTCGGTGTTAGCACCTGAACAGAGTACCATGCTTCGAGGAATTGCCTCTCGTGTCTTGTAGTTCCGCGTCCTACGATCGGTACGTGTCCTTCCTGATCTTCATATATGGGAACAAGGGACGGTGGATCTAGTCTTTTATTGTCAGACATGGCACAGTCGCGCCGTCAATGACGCTCATGCATCCAAGCTATTGCCTTCAATGCATAGCTCCCTTCCCAATCCCCCCACTTAACAGTCCATTGACAGTGGTGTATGTACGCACCAGTTTATCAGCTCCCGCCTCCAATGCGCATCTGTACCTACCTCACCTCCCCAAGTCGTCGGTGAATGCAACTGTGGCAGCTACAACCACTGTACGACAAATACACGGTTCTTACAGCTGACGATGATGATGATGATGATGGTGATGATGTGATGATCGATGATGATGATGATGATGATGAAATGTTCTGATGATGATGATGATGATGATGATGATGATGATGACGATGATGTGATGATGATGATGATGATGATGATGATGATGATGATGATGATGATGAATGATGATGATGATGATGATGATGATGATGATGATGATGATGATGATGAGTCTTTTGTTGGCTGCACTATTTTCCTTTGCCCGTGAAGAAAGTTTCCTTCCAGAGTGTTTAATATAGTACTTGTTGTAGTCTGTGCAGTTGACTTGGTACACGTTGCTATTTCTTGTGCGGGTTTGTCCTTAGGTCTTGAGATCATTTTTCCCGACGTAGCGGTGGTTTGCGGGCCAGGAAGAGTCATTCCGAATGTAGGATTCTTGTCCTTAATTCAAAGATATTTCTGATCTACGGAAGGACCACCCTTTCAAAATATTGATCCTGATGTTTCTGTTGTTGTTCTCGATGTTTTGTCGTTGTTGTCCGGGCGTCTTGTTCCACAACTTTCTTCTGATAAATGTTTTTTGATATTCGTTGTTTTGAAGTACACGACGGAGGTGATTGTTGGTCTGTTCGCCGAGCTTGGCAGTTGGATCGCAAACGTTTCATGCCCAATCGCGGTGACATTGTCAATGCGGGGTTGAGTGGGTCACGATGGGGTGATTTTCTCTTTTTCGTCTAAATTCTGCTGTATAACACTGCACTCCCGCTCTTATGAACAGAGTTTGAACGCAACTCCTCTTGTAGTTCACAGGGTAGTCGCCGTAGTAGCTTAGTATTTGGTGGGTCTTCTTCCGCTATAGACAAGTTTGAGGAGTTCCGTCCGAATTTCTGCTCCTCACTTCATCCAAAAAATCGTGTTCCGTTATTCCTTTCGATTTCGATTGCAAAGTGGATGCCTTCAAATCCCATGTTGAGCAGTTCTTGTGCATGTCAGATCGGATCCCGTTTCAAAACAACAAAACTGTCGCCCACAGAGCGTGTCCAAAGCTTTGGTTTGATGACTGGTCATCACCACAATCATCATCATCATCATCATCATCATCATCATCATCATCATCATCATTGTCAGCTGTAAGAACCGCGTGCTTGTCGTACAGTGCTACTTTGGCAAAGAACCCAGCAATGGACGACCCAATTGGAGCTCCTTTCATCTGCTTTCATGTTTTTCCCTTGAATCTGAATCATATATTCACACACAAGTCCAAAAGCTTGCAGATACTTTCTGGTTTCATTGTTCCTGTTCTGTTCGGATTATTCTGAAGTAATTCCAACACGGTCTGCTTGTCAAGGTTGTGGTTGATTGATGTGAACAGGCTGGTGATGTCAAACGAGGGCATAAGTTCATCGTCGTTTATATTGGCGTTACATTTGGTTCAGGAGCTGTTCGGCGATGTTTATTGAGTGTTCTTACTCGGTAATTAGATTTTTCAATCTCCTGCATAGTTCTTTTGTCAAACTGTATGCCGAGGTTTCTGGTAGTGGAACGATGGGCCGGGTGGAGCTCATTCTCTTTCGGCAGTCCATGGAATTGTCCAATGTCTCTGTCATCGGCCTTCATTATCCATCGTCGCTTATGGTTTTCTGAGCGTGGCGTTGATTCTAAGGACAAGTTTCGAAGTAAAGCTTTGATCGATTGGTCGATATGTGCTCGTGCCATTTAGCGGCTATTTGCCCTTCTCGATGTAGTCCAGTTTATCCAAGGACACTGAAATTCATCCTTTAGGTCCTGGCGTTTTTATGGTGGATTCATCTTTTTGAAGATTCCTGTTTTGGCTTCCAAATTGTCCGTGTCTTTCTAGTTGTTGTGATCAACGGTACAACGGCCTGTGGACCTTGCTGCTGGGAGTCCTCAGACATCCCGTTTGTTTGCAAAACATGCTTTAAGTTGGTCAGATAATCTTCCTTTGCAGTGAAATCGAAGTCCGTCTTGGACTACTGATGCTCAGTTATGTTTGCAAACTGGTTTGTCTGTCCACCCAAAAGCTTTGAACGGTGTCTTCCGCTGGGCAATAGGATGTAACAGCCGATTCTGTTCTTTTGGTGATCGACTCAGCAACGCGCTGTTGGTGATGGAACCGGTGTACTTGTTATAAAGGGTTTCCCTTCCATAGTAGATTTGCGAATCGCCAAATCATAACGGTTTTGGCATTTGAAAAGTATTCATTTGCCTCAGAAGCGTTCATACTCTATCGTTGAGGATAAATTTACACAGGAACCAATTCTGATATGGCACTGCACTGAGATTGATTTGCATTGTGCTGCTCTATCCCATTGTTCAGCCTCAATACCTGCACTCCGTATTCTAATCATGTGTATCGAACGTCACCATACGTCTAGTCCAGTAGAAGCCATCACGTGATGCGAGCTGTGCTCTTCAGCATAGATCGATTCCGCCTGAAGGACGTGACCTCAGCCAAAGATTCGAAATCTCCTTATGACCTAACAAGCAAGCAGGTTGAGCAAGCTAGTTGAGCAAGCTAGTGCGAAGGACTCTGACGGCATGTATGCTTGGGTTATCATCTCCCTAACACAATAAACAATATGTAAATGTCAATCAATCACGAAGGCCACCGTCCTTAAAAATTTCCTTTTGAAGGTGCAGAGTGGCCGTGTTGTAGGCGTGGGAGTGTTGCCTCGGAAACCGACTGGAAGAGGCAAAACTCCTTGCCGGAAAACCTCCTCTCACAAGAGAAGGCAGTTAACTGGGGGAAAAAACTTTATTTTCACACACATTCTGGCATTTAGATACGACTATTCATATTGCCGCCGGTTAGGGAGCGTGACCCAATCCACGACCACACATATTCGCTGCGCGCATTCCACCATCTAGCCGACGTTCTGTGCAGGGAAGTCGTGTAAATATTTCTGTGTTTCTCCAGTCCGCCTCTTTGTTGTACTACGTCTTGGGATTTGGTCTGTTTTCTAAGTTAAAGTTTCTCCATAGCGTGTTTGGCACTTCTCCTGAAACGGTTGTTACACCTGGCTTTCTTCTGAAGTCGAGAATTGCCGCTTTATATTCTTTATTCTCCCCACTCATTCAACTTGTTTATACTTGTCATTCAGCCCGGCTAGAATGCCATCGTTGACCAGGCGACCAGGAGGTCCTTGATTATCTCACACAAACCATCCCATCTCCTCCTGAATTTCCCATCCAGCGGACTCGAGATGTCTGAACAGCTGAGATCCCACAGATTGTTTTTCTCAGGTCTGATGTCATACTATGTTCAAATTCATACGCGCCTCATTCAGATCACTGTGTCTGTATCGAGAACTTGTGGTCTTTACATGATAGATTCACTGTCTGCCTACATCGTAGACATGCACCTAGTAACCCTCTGGGTTCCAAACGGTAGACGAATTCACACGGGGTCACTTGTTTTGTAAGACGTTTTGTTGTCCTGCTATTAGAAAGCAATTCTGGCAATCCCGCTTCCGGACTTCGCTGTTAGGATCTCAGTCATTCCTTCCTTCAGTCATTTCGCTTGCTTGTTCTTATCAAGTAAAGACTCGAAGGACCGTCAGTCGTTCAGCATCAGTGGAATTCTGTGGAAATGAGGACAGTGAACTCGACCCGTCTGACCTGACCTGACCTGACCTGACCTGACCTGACCTGACCTGACCTGACCTGACCTGACCTGACCTGACCTGACCTGACCTGACCTGACCTGACCTGACCTGACCTGACCTGACCTGACCTGACCTGACCTGACCTGACCTGACCTGACCTGACCTGACCTGACCTGACCTGACCTGACCTGACCTGACCTGACCTGACCTGACCTGACCTGACCTGACCTGACCTGACCTGACCTGACCTGACCTGACCTGACCTGACCTGACCTGACCTGACCTGACCTGACCTGACCTGACCTGACCTGACCTGACCTGACCTGACCTGACCTGACCTGACCTGACCTGACCTGACCTGACCTGACCTGACCTGACCTGACCTGACCTGACCTGACCTGACCTGACCTGACCTGACCTGACCTGACCTGACCTGACCTGACCTGACCTGACCTGACCTGACCTGACCTGACCTGACCTGACCTGACCTGACCTGACCTGACCTGACCTGACCTGACCTGACCTGACCTGACCTGACCTGACCTGACCTGAACGCAAAACTCAGACGAACGAAAACCACACTTGGGATAATCTCTATTCTTTTTTTACGTGACTAGTGATTATATTTAACCCTGACAACCTAAATCAGTCGTGGGTTTAAAATACCGCTGAACTAACTGAATTCGATGGGAATGCAACTTCCATTACGAACCTACAGAGTTTAACCCTCCATTTACTTCCACTTACCTTTCTTCTGTTCCGGTTGCCATTTTTGGGAGATTTTCCATGTTCCCGGTGTTTATTTGTGATAAATGTAAAAATCTGTCTTGATATTGTTGTGAAAATCAATATAACACGACTTGATATCAATGCTGATCTAAAAACGGGCGGACTTTACGACATAACTAACCTGCAGTATATGAAACCGCTTCCAAAGTGGCATGACTATCACATAACTGAGACCAAATGTCCAACTGAACTTTTGATTCACCGGTGTGAGAAGTACGCATTCCGGCGGTTCACCATGGGACGCAATAAGCTGTTGTCGTCACATCCTCCAGATGATTGACTTTCACTGTCGAAGATGCGAAATATGCAGAGCAATTCATTCAACCACGTCTGGAAAAAAATCAGCCGACCTTCTGTTTTACTCGTACGTCAAGATGCATGGAACAAAACTAAATGCCGGAACCTCATTCGACTAGATATTTAAGCCAAAAATTCGACCGTGTCAAATCGCTCACAAGTCGCTCCCATCATCTGACGAATACCTAATGGACTGGGAGCATCGATCCAACAGCGTCGCTGACCACAGCCGAAGCAGTTGCAATAAGATTGCGAAATACGGTACCAAATAGTCAAAAACGATTCGTACGAGCTCCAAGTCGTCTTCGTCACGTGACACGGTTCTTTAGACCACCTCAGAACATCCGGTTAGATGAAAACTGTTTTTCGCTGACAACCAATCCTCATCCGTGCTAGCGCTAGTCGAAGAATTTTCAGCAACCTTATGAGTAGTCCATTACGAATATACATGTATCGCGATATCTCGAATATCGTAGCAACTGGGACATGAGGCGGCCTGGTGCAGCACATTCAGTTGCCTGAAAACATCACAAACGGGAGATTCAGCTGGGTTCCAGGTGAGTCTCTCGCAAAACCAAAGTGATTTGCAAATGAGTGTATTTCTCGGAGACATTTCTCTCTTTTATCTCATATTCTCCTGTAACCCTTTCGCATTCATCGCTTGCATTCACTTTTTATGTCTTTGACTATTCTCTTCAAAAATAAACGATAATATAATCTAGTAGAAGAAGTCTAGTTCTGCACAAGAAGGTAACATAAACAGTAATTTTTGTATCATTTCCGAAGTTTGGAAAGCCCCTGTTAGTCTGCGAAAACCTGAAATCAATCACTACTCATAAGATTGCTAAAAACTCTTGGACTGTTCACTAGCAATTTCGCCCTTCTTGGGGCTCATCAGGCAGACGTAGTTCCCGAGTTTCCGTCAGCCTTATGTTCTACTTGAACCCAAATTGCATGAACTTAACGAAATACACTCATTTAAATACCAATTTGGTTTTGACGGGAGACTCACCTGGAAACCTGGAACCCAGGTGAAAATCCCAACTGAAAAACATCATAAACGAGAGATTCATCTGGGTTCCAGGTGAGTCTCCCGTCAAAACCAAATTGGTGTGTAACTGAGTGTATTTTTCCTGAAAAAAACTAATTATCCTGCAGGTGGACCCTGCTCAATTTTCCCCGGTGTAAGGCATGCTGTTGAGTGGTTTCTCGTCTGACTCAGTGTTAGTTAGTGAACCAAGTGTACGAAATTTTTTTCGTAACCGACTGACTGTCTGGCTGCTTGCAATAGGCACGCAAGTTCTTCGTAATTTTCTGTTAACCTGTATAATTTTGTACGCACTAACGAATTCTGGCATCCTAAAAAAAGCAGCAGTACTTTTTACCCGTATCTTCGCCCCCTCTTTCACAAACTCAAAACGCTTATTGATTATGGGAAGTGGTAGCAGTTAGGAGAAACACGCTTCACCAGGGAGACATATGGTCGTTCAAAGTAAACTCTGAACATCATCTTTTAGGTACTGAGTTTTCCGGCTTACTTTGCTAAGCGATACAACGTTGCTAAGGCATCATGCTGAGGTGTGCTGGAAAGTTTCTGGCACGAGTTATGCTGAGCCACATGATTTCTGGAGTTACCGTTTCTTTGGAGAACAATTTGTTCCTGCTCCGACTGGTGCGTTGAATCGAAGACCCTTGTTTTACACCTACCTGTGCAGGCTGAGTCTCCAACCCTTGTCCGCGAATCAAGACTTCAAATGCTTCAACTGCATTTCATAAGGGCTTCTGCAAATTCATCTTCGAGATATCATGAATCCTCCAAACCCTCAAACTAAAATGACTTTAACGACACATAGTATTATGTGTCTATTGGTCATTGGTTCTTTCAAAAGGAGGTCGGCTTCATTTTCGGAAAGGCAACGTTGCTGGGCAACGTTTCGCTTTTGACACAAAAGCTTCGTCAGGCCAAGTGACTAGGTTACGAGGTTGGTCGAGACTTAAGGCGGAAGGAGGTCGGCTTCACTTCACCCCTTCGAATCACTGTAGTGCTGCTCGTGAACACTGAGGATGCTGAAATCCGAAGCCAGTCAACACCGGACTATAACCTTGTAACGGCTCCACTGGGACGCATTTGTGCTTTAGTGTTCGTCGGTGAACATCCGAACTTTCGTTGGGTGGATCTCTTAGAAGTACGCTAGTGATTACGCTCCCAGCAACTCCGAGCTGAAACCACGTAGGCTTTATATTTTATGGGCCTGGAACAACTGAAACACCGTCTGGGGGACCACTTTTGATAACCGTCTGTTTGGTTTTTGGATATGACAGCGTTTCAGATTCCTGATACCAATTTGTCCCGCCGGTGCCGTCTACCGCGGTGCCGCCGACTTCTGTTGAAATGCATCCCTAAGTGAGGAATGCATTTCGTCTGCAGATAAACTCGAAATTAACTTCTATGTTTGTACCATTTCACGGCACGTGACCAACTGGTGAGCTCGATTCATGCGATTCGCACACACTTGATCAGGTGATCTCTTGGCGCAAGATGATGCACGTTATCAATTCGCACTTTTATGTACAACTTCCAGTGTGATTCAGCCGGCTAAATTTCAAATTGTAAATAAGTAGATCAGGCAGAAAATCTCTGCAAAGGGCTGTACAGTCACCTTCTTTCGCTCTCTGTTTTCAACCATAGTCGTAGTTTTTGTGACAATTTTAAATGTCTTGAGACGGCGTGCTACGGAAATCTGCAAGGAGGTTGGATGTAACTATCGCTCAGCTGACCAATCTTAGAGGAATTTCGGTAAGACTGTAGCTACGGCGTCAGTTTCTTCGATTAAGGTTGTACTGTGACGGGATAATCAACAATCGGCTGACATTGAGGACAGAGAGAGAGAGTGTGTCAGGAAGTTGCAACTTATCCTTTCCGGAAAATGCTGGGCAACGTTTCGCTTTTGACACAAAAGCTTCATCAGGCCAAGTGATTAGGTTGCGAAGTTGGTCGAGATTTAAGGGGGAAGGAGAACCAACCAGCTAAGTCAAGCTAAATCTGTGTTAGGTGTCTGCCAAGAGATTCTGTGTGTTAGGGTGAGACACCAAGTGTTAGGTTGATGGGAAAACCTAAATGGATTTCGGTCCAGCTTAGGGTTTAGTGCTTCTGGTTCACCTGATGATCCCTCTTGAACGTTGTTTACAAGTTCCATCCGTCTGTGTAGGTGAGCTAGTTCTACGATAGTTGTGCAGGGGAGAGGAATTCTGTGAACTTTGGTCGGTTTGGGATTTCTAACCTCTTTGTACTAAGGATTCTGCTTGCATTGATGACCGCACACCATCAATTGTCAACTCGGCTCATCCAAGACCACTTCCCATACGCTCGCCAATTCCATGCCCTCGATCCTATTCACACTGTGGTACCTGGACTGTTGTGACAGTCCATTCTTCACTCCTCCTTACTTGCCGCCTGACCAAACTCTCCTGGTATCCTATTTATTGAAGTTTGCTGGCAACTTCGGTTTGACCTGATGTTCGGTCGACGTGCTCTGTGCACAGCGCTCTGAGTCAATTAAACGTTGATGCGACAATACTGGCGTACACGGATTTGGGTGTGCTGATGAGTGGTTTAGCAAGGTCCCTTTGTCCCCGTGGTTTCTAGTAGATAGTAGTTTTTAATTTCGGATCATTCTTATCTAGGACGAGAGGATGAATGGGCGAGATTACTACGACGCGTCTTCATGTGCAGTGTGAAATTTCTGTGATTGCGGCAATTTGTTGTCGATCTTTTTGTCGGTCTTTTGTCTGAACTGCTGTAACAAACTATTCGGTGCCGTCTACCGCGGTGCCGCCGACTTCTGTTGAAATGCATCCCTAAGTGAGGAATGCATTTCGTCTGCAGATAAACTCGAAATTAACTTCTATGTTTGTACCATTTCACGGCACGTGACCAACTGGTGAGCTCGATTCATGCGATTCGCACACACTTGATCAGGTGATCTCTTGGCGCAAGATGATGCACGTTATCAATTTGCACTTTTATGTACAACTTCCAGTGTGATTCAGCCGGCTAAATTTCAAATTGTAAATAAGTAGATCAGGCAGAAAATCTCTGCAAAGGGCTGTACAGTCTACCTTCCTCTTTCGCTCTCTGTTTTCAACCCATAGTCGTAGTTTTTTTGTGACAATTTTAAATGTCTTGAGACGGCGTGCTACGGAAATCTGCAAGGAGGTTGGATGTAACTATCGCTCAGCTGACCAATCTTAGAGGAATTTCGGTAAGACTGTAGCTACGGCGTCAGTTTCTTCGATTAAGGTTGTACTGTGACGGGATAATCAACAATCGGCTGACATTGAGGACAGAGAGAGAGAGAGTGTGTCAGGAAGTTGCAACTTATCCTTTCCGGAAAAGTGTGGGAAACAATCCGTAGATTTATGGTTGGTCAACGTCTGGCCTTCGACACGGAAGCTTCGTCAGACCAAGTGATTAGGTTACGAGGTTGGTCGAAATCCAATCAGCTAAGTCAGGCTAAATCAGTGTTAGGTGTCGGCTAGGGGACTTCCTTTGTTAGGGTCCTTCAGCCAGTGTTCAGTCCTATGGGGGACCTAGATGAATTTGGGTCCAGCTTGGGGTCTGGTTCTTCCGATTCGCTTCACGTGAAAATCGTTTACACTTTTCCTCCGTCGGTGTGGATGAGTTAGTTCTACGATAGTTGTGCAGGGGAGAGGAATTCTGTGAACTTTGATCGGGTTGGGATTTCTACACCCCTTTTTGCTGATGATTCTATGTTTATTGTCAACCATACGTCATCACTTGTCAGCTAGGTTTATCTAAGACCACCCTTCGTATGCTCGCCACTTCCACACCCCCGATTCTGTTCAAAATGTGAGGCTTGGTGATTTCCACAGCTGTGGTATGTCCTGTGTCTACGTAGCTCGGGCAAAACAGCAGAATCTATGAGCCAGACATGTACGTCACCCGACCACAAGCTCAGTAGTCCATGTCCAACCGAGTAAATGTCGGGAGATGCAAATAAAACAAAGACTCGAAACAGATGTTGTACGATTTCACCGCGACGCGAATTTGTCCTCGCAACCAGACTTCCACAGATATGATTGGTTAATGAGAGTAACATCAGAGTTTTACAATGCGATTAAGGAAAGTAAGCACACTCCGCTTGATGAGAGGCCCAAGCCATGATAAGGAACCACAGTGGTCAGTGATCTCCAGTGACAACCGCATCATATTACATCGCTTAGCCAAACGGGGAACGCAGGAATCCTGGTATTTCAGGTCGGAAGAACGAGATCAAGATAAAAGTCCAACGATCAGCAGGAGAAAAGGGGGTATATGAACCCCCGACAGTCCAGCGTAACGGCTAATGAACTTTCACCAAGTAACCTTTGTCGCCTTGCAGGACGTTTCTGATGCTCAAAGGTTGAAAGCGTTGTTCACTGACGCTAGGTACGTTAGTTTCATCAAAATAACCACAAAACAGCAGGTTCCTTCATCCAATCTGTCTACTCCTCCCATTATAAAGTAATCACGGGTTATGCATTGACATGTACCCCAAAAGCAACAGAATGTTACAATACCACAGGTAGAAAAACTCAGACGAAGTTAGAAGTAAGGTCGACTGCCGCGCGATAACTTAGCACTTACCCAAATTGAAGATGTAGGCTTCTTCGCCACAGGCTTGTCGCACCTCGCTATTGCCTGTCCATCCGACTCGCAAAAACCAAATTTGTTTGCAAATGAGTGTGTTTCGCTAAAATACTTCCAATTAATAGTTATTGGGTAATTTAGAAAGAAAATGACCAACAGCCAAGTGCACACGTTCTACAAGGACTAACCTAATCAATAATCGACCAGAACTACTGAATTGTGAGGAAACGTGGAAAATCACTCTTTTGTATGAGTTAAACGACACAGTTGTATGTTGATTGTGAGGGTCAAATTCAGGGGAATGATGTGAAAACTTTGCAATGATTTCGGAATCGAGGATTTCCATCCAGGATATCATACATATGTATACAATAGATCGATATCGTTCAGCTGCAGCACCATTTTGGTTCCTAGGTGCATGCCCCCTCCGTCGAAGGAGGCACGAGGACCAGGGTACTATCAGGTTGTTCAAGTCCAGACAGGAGCAGTCGAGATGCAGAATTTGGGCTCGAACCACGAACCATTAGGTGAGTAAGTTCGCGCCTTAACCATTGAGCCATCTCGATGCACACTCGCTTTCCTTATCAACGCTGAAGTCCTATCACAGAAGTCCGAAGGATTGTAGGCGAGTGAGTTCAGACGAAGGATTGTTTTGATTCTCAAACTTTAATGGGCCTCCCATCATTGAATATTCAACAAGTTCAAAACCGAAACCCTCTTTTCTTTGAACGCCTAAACCTCGACCATATCGTGAGATCAACAGAGGGTTGGAATATCGTCAGAGAGTCAAAACGGTCAAAGGATGGTTAGAGGAGTCAGTGGTGGTTTAAACATTTGTAACCAGGAGGTTATACCACTTTATGGTCTAACTGCGTGCATTCTACGACAGATTTGATACTATTTCAAGTAAAAAGGAGGCTAGACGGTGTCATCTATAGACTAAAACACGTTTTACGCGTCTCGAACTATATCTGTCGTTCGGCCTATTCTAGGCAACAAAAGCTCACATCGACCTTTTACCTTTCTGTGCATCTTATTGTGAAGAGCCTTTATAAATCCACTTACCATGCGATTCGTTACTGGAGATTCAGTGCATAGCGTCTGAAAACACCAGTATTCGTCCTGCAAGTGCGTTGTGCACTTTACTGAGGAGGCTGAATTGTTTTCGAAAGCTCATGATTCACTTCGAGGTCATTCAGCTTTTTCGGGTCATAGAACACAAACTTCATTTGCTCCCTATACTATCGTTTAAAAAAAACATTTCTCACGCCTTACTATAATTTATTCCTGTATATACGTAATGCACTACTCATAAGGTTGCTGAAAATTCCTAATATTTTAGATAATGAACTGTGTGGAACGCTGTGATCTTGGCTGCCCGTTTGTAAAAAAACAGTT
The DNA here is from genome assembly GCA_003604175.2 of Clonorchis sinensis. Lineage (NCBI taxonomy): Eukaryota > Metazoa > Platyhelminthes > Trematoda > Opisthorchiida > Opisthorchiidae > Clonorchis > Clonorchis sinensis. Next base: position 32,838,307 of record CM030371.1, read on the forward strand.
AAGATTTTTAGTAAACTATCCTTCAGACTACTGACCAGAATCTAGCGAAAAATTGCCACCAATTTACTGTCCAGCCAGGTCACACCAGGTGCAATAATTGCCTTCTTACGTTTCTGCCAACATTGAAAGGCCATGATGTAATCGATTACAAGTAATATGGATTATACGGTTTCGTTTCCTTTTCATGTCCCTTGGAAACGGAAACACCATCCGTCAATCACATCTGCTCCAAAGTAGTGCAACTGTTTGTTTGCTGTCTGCCCGATAAACATTTTCTAAAGTTCGACTGGACAGCTGAAGTGCAATCACGTGACTTCACGTGACCGAACGTGAAACGCAGACAAGGAGTTGAGGCATGAGCTCTGGGAAAGCTGTTAAACATGTGAAAAGTAGCAGTAGACAGATGAAGTGGCCAAAATATATGAAGATAAGTGTGTGTGTGTGTGTGTGTGTGTGTGTGTGTGTGTGTGTGTGTGTGTGTGTGTGTGTGTGTGTGTGTGTGTGTGTGTGTGTGTGTGTGTGTGTGTGTGTGTGTGTGTGTGTGTGTGTGTGTGTGTGTGTGTGTGTGTGTGTGTGTGTGTGTGTGTGTGTGTGTGTGTGTGTGTGTGTGTGTGTGTGTGTGTGTGTGTGTGTGTGTGTGTGTGTGTGTGTGTGTGTGTGTGTGTGTGTGTGTGTGTGTGTGTGTGTGTGTGTGTGTGTGTGTGTGTGTGTGTGTGTGTGTGTGTGTGTGTGTGTGTGTGTGTGTGTGTGTGTGTGTGTGTGTGTGTGTGTGTGTGTGTGTGTGTGTGTTACAACCGTGATTCAGTTGAAAGCCTTATCGTGAAGAAAAGGATAAAGGTGGATGGGGGAAGGGAATTAGTGCTGGCTAACTGCAATCATTGCGAGGTGCCTGCATCTCCAGACACTCATTCAGGCCATGTGGATGGAAAATGACAACAAGAATGCCACTGACATCGATTAGCAGCCATATCTTGCAGCGTCTCCAACCAGGCAGAGTAGGAATCATGCGGACCCCTTCCTGAAAGACCAGTATAGTGCACAGTACTCAGTCTTCTCGTAATCGCTCATACTTTTTTGCCAGTCCAAAGTTTGACCATTCTCATTTGGGTACGGAAAACAGTACTCTGGCATTCCAGCGCTTAAAGTCTTCAAGACCCTGATGTTCAAATAGCCGAATCGAAAATCCGGTCGATCTGAACTATGAAGACGATGTCGTTCTCACCTTCTAGGAGAAGAAGGCGCAAGTGTTTTTGGCTGAACTGGCCAAAGGCATCTCGTCCTTTGGCATTCGTTTTGCACCCACAAGATGGGTAGTCGTCATCCAGAGAGTGGCATCCGAAAGTTTGGAGAGTTTTACACATCTTAGAAGTTGTATTAGTTATGATTGTAGTGGAACAAATGAGCTGAGAGCACGAATCTCCAAGAATCGAGTCGCATTTGCTAATTTAAAACACGTATGTCGACAAAGCGACCTATAGCCTTCTCTGCTTGCACCTCGACTTCTTCTCCCACGTTCAATCATCCCGATTGTGACTGTAATCAATAGTCTAACCGATTAGCTCAAATCCTTACCAACTAGGCTCAACGGTAACGTTATTTATTAACTACGGGAGGGTACTTTTAGCGTTCCGCACCCAAAACAGTGAAATAAGATTGAGACTGCACGACATACTCGGAGACTAAAACAGTACCTTGTAAAAATGTAACACATTAGACATAAGGTTATCGAAATCTCTTTGGTTAACCACGACCGGTTTAGCCATTCTTGGGGCTCTTTACGATAGCACAGTCCCCGGGTTTCTGCCAACCTCAGGTTCTACGTGAACTCAAATTGGACAGGCTTGGACATATACTCTCATTTGCACACTGATTTGGGTTTGACAGGAGATTCAACTGAATCCAGCCGAATCTTTCGTTTATGATGATCCGCTTCAGCGACCTTATGAGTAGTGCATTACATTTAGACAAAAACGTATTGTGATCTCTCGAATGTCGTATCAACCTGGTGCTGCACATTCAGTTGAAGCGGACCATCATAAACGGGACTCAGTTAAGTCTACTGTCAAAATCGAATTTGTGTGCAAATGAGAGCAGTTGTCAGAACCTAGTAAAATTCCGGTTAGTAAGCAAGCACACCGAACATACCAGTGTTTGGTAGCTGGGTTACTGAAAAGCCATGTAAACCGTGGCTGCAGCAACTCTCTGTGCAACATTTTGTCACCAACTGAGGGCAACGTTGTGAAAAATCCAGGTTATGGGAAGGCTCATAGTCCAAGATCGTGTAGACGATTGCACCCTGTTGGGGACTCTTGTGAACTGAATAGATGGTCGCTTTCAAGTAGTAGTGGGAGGGAGCCAATGCTCAGAGAACCCTTTGTCCCAAGGTAGTTAAAGGTCAACTGCCCGCACTACACAGCGATAAGGTCCAATAAATAAATAAATAAATAAATAAATAAATAAATAAATAAATAAATAAATAAATAAACAATAAATGAATAAATAGAGTCAAGCAGGACAAACGATTGCCATTTTTGTCCTCATAGTATTAAAATCAGCTCGCCTCTGTTGATGCCGACATTCCTGTTGAAATTTTGGGTGGAATTCTGCTTTTAAACACTGTGTAAAAATCGACGGTCAAGAGAAGAAATCCATGAGAATATGTAGAAGCATGGCTTATCTCATTTGAGGTGAACTGTTAAATGCGCTTCAGGTGGGAACCAGTCACTGTCGTCGTCAATATATGTGGAATAAAGATGATTAGATGTGCGAAATACACTCATTGAGAAACAAATTTGGTTTGCGAGAGACTCACCTGGAACCAAGCTAAATCTCCCGTTTATGATGCTTCTAAGCAACTGAATGTGCTGCACCAGGCCGCTTCATGTCTCAGTTGGTACGATATTCGAGATTTCGCGATACATGTATATACGTAATGCACTACTCATAAGGTTGCTGAAAGTTCTTTAACAGCCCACGAACGGCTTCGCCCCAAACATCCTCACATGGTGAAACAGAACTGTAGACTTCGAAGTGTGAAAATATGCAGAATGTAGGTTTCTGAGGACTCCTGCCAGGTAATAACTGAAGCATGAGGCGGTCTGGTACAGCACAGTCAGTCGCCTGGAAACATCACAAACGAGAGATATGGCTGGGTTCCAGGTGAATCTTTCGAAAAACCAAATTTGTTTGCAAGTGAGTGTACTTCACTAATTTCATGCGACTTGGTTTCAAGTAGAACATAAAGTTGACGGAAACTCTGGGATTGCGCCTACCTGATGAGCCCCAAGAAGGGCGAAACCGGTCGTGGGCTGTCGAAGAATTTTCAGCAACCTCATGAGTAGTCCATTACGAATATACATGTATCGCGATATCTCGAATATCGTACCAACTGGGACATGAGGCGGCCTGGTGCAGCACATTCAGTTGCCTGAAAACATCGCAAACGGGAGATTCAGCTGGGTTCCAGGTGAGTCTCTCGTAAAAACAAATTGATATGCAAATGAGTGTATTTCTCGAAAACAGTGCAATTTGGGTTCAAGTAGAACATAAGGTTGACGGAACTCGGGGACTGCGCCTACCTGATGAGCCCCAAGAAGGGCGAAACCGGTCGTGGGCTGTCGAACAATTTTCAGCAACCTTATGAGTAGTGCATTACGATTATATTTGGTTGGTGGGAAACTGTGTTATGACTACCTGATTTACGTTTGGTTACGATGATAAAAAGTCGACAAAATAATTTTTCTTGGAGAAGGAAGGGGTTGAGAAAATCCACGTGGACAGTAGGTGAAGCGAGAGGGACAGAAAAGGTTGAAGCCCCCGACATCTGAAGCAGATAAAAGTGGAAGGCAGGTATGCAAAACGTCATCCTATTGACAGCAGTGTACCTTTTTAGTCAAGATACCTCTTGGTGTTCCATTTTGTCATATGCGTGAAAGTCAGTTACATGGCTCTGAACTGTCGCACTGTCATTCCAGACAAGTTGCAACCTTCGTACGCTTCGATCGATTAAGCGAGATTACACTGCGCTTCATCGAATAGCCTCTGTTAGGCAATCTAGACCAAATAGTATCTTTCTGTTGAGTCTTAAGCAGCCCTGAAACAGCTAGTTCCTTCTTGAAAATGACGAAGATATATCAAAACTGTATGCACCTCATGTTGAAGAAAACCGAGGAACTATTGTCAAGGATAATACATTGCCATGTGTTACAAACAGGAAGCACGCTTCAAAGATGTTTCTACTTCAATCTTTTCATCCGCACAAAAAACTTCACACTTATGGAACACACGCACACTCGTCCAATTGGCGACCGACGAATTACAAGCCGAAGCTGTTCAGAATGAGACAGCCAATCAAAATTGGTTTCTGCAACTTCACCAAGCCACTGAGACGTACTCAGTAGATGATCAGGCCAGGGTAATTGGTCTGTGAACACTACTCCAAGAAATCTGGTTTGATTTTTCCAAACCACTCACTGGTATGCACTCCAAAGTTGGGCTGGACCCCGGAACTTCTGGACGGACATTCAAAACAATCGATGTTTCAAGTCACCAAACGTTTTCCATGTACTCGGCTAAATTTCTATTCCGCGGTTAAAAGCGGGTTTTAACATATACTCCCAAAAACATCCGGCCCTTAGTTTTGGTCAAGAATTCGGAGAGATATTCGGCCATTTTTTGATATAACTGCTTCACTGGAGGGCATCTGCGACCTTTTAATGCCCAACAACTTGCATTCTTAATCAACCAGTTTTGAGGTGGTCCATCGTGTGCTTCACTAGGTGGCTGCGTATAATCGAATACTGTTCGTTAGCAAATCTAGCTAAGTAGAGCGAGTTATTACGCAGTCTAAACGGACCTTGTCACACTGGGCCTGTTGCAGTCAAGCGGCAACGTTCATGGACCTGTGCGCGCAGCAATGCGTCTCACCAAACGCATTAAAGCTGTTGTCTGGGTGACTGATATCCAGCCTCTTGAAAGATACGTATGGTGAGGCTTCTAGGCAGTTTGCAGTTGTAAGAACTACGGTAACGTTTCCGTCCCAATGGTAACGAAGTAGCGGAACCGAGCCAGTGTCATGGAACGTCCACGGCCAAGTGCAAAGTGACTTGAGATAAGTACCCCAGTTGGGACATGATTTGCAGCGCGCATTTGCTTCACTTCTCGACTTTATGTGTACTTCGCATGCCTTACATGTACGATATCCACCGAACAACCATCAAACCAACGTAGACACAACAATCCAGCAGTATGGAATTAATAGGCAGGCGTAATGCGTACATCATTGTTCATCCTGAATCCCACTGATGTTTTCGGCTATGATTTTCTTACGGGACTAGGTTAGAATATTCTTGTGACTCGAGCTTCAGTGTTCTCTGGATTGGAATATTCCTTCCTCATTCTCAAGGTCAACTCCTCTTGGTGCCGCTTGGAGAAGCTCAAGAATTCACGGACTCGTATGATTTTCGTCTAGTTGCAACACAACGGCTATGGCGAACTTGCAGAAATAGCGATCTAGACGACACACAGTACATAATCGTCGAAACCGGGAAGGAAGAAAAATCGTTCAGCTGTAGCACCCTTTCGGTGCCTAGCTGCCATGCCACCAGAAGGAAGCATGAGGGCTGAGATACTGCCAGGTTGCCCAGGCCTAGACAGGGAGGTCGAGAGGCAGAGGTCGGGTTCAAACCACGGACTTTCCGGTCAGTAAATTCGCGCTCTAACCACTTGAGCCATCTCGCCCCGGGAAGGATGACTTTGTCGAAGCATTCAGATTGATCGAATGACTGTAGAATTCATTCATGTCACTGTTGTTTGAAAGATTCTCCACCTGTCCTGGCGCAACCATTCTCGTGAGTCCACCTCAAAGGGGAGGGAAGCACTGGACACGAGCTTCGCTCTTATCGGCACATCCGCCGCTGTGCCGGGGCAAATGGTCACGTCTTTCAAGCGTGAACACTTTCGCTTGGGATAATCCAGTCGCGTCCAACTTGCCCTGGTGGTATAG
>CM030371.1:32846810-32926754 GCA_003604175.2 Clonorchis sinensis
CTCATATCTCTGTATTCCGAACCCGAGAATCTTTTTCCAAACTCATTATCGCATCTAACTTGACCTCATGATGATTCCGTCATCCGTTTGCTTACTCAGCCTGTGTACTTTTAATCTCCACTTGTTTTGCTCATTTGTACACGCAACTCACCTTGCCGTAAAGGCCGTCCCGTCCGACATTTGTGTACTAGCTAGCATGCGTGTATCTGTGTGAATGTGCGCAGCTGACCTATTTACCCATGCACGTTCGTGTCCAGTTCGCAGATCATGCCTTGACTTGTTTTCTCATGAGTTCTGTGTGATTGCACCACCAGTGAGAATCCCAAGATTGTCGTCGGAAGGGACTACCGCAACCCACACTACTGAGCCAACATTCCGCTCACCGGTGTTCGGTGCGCGGACGCTGACACCACACTGTGCCGGTCAGTGACGGAATTGTGCACTTGTAGACGCTACGAACGTGGACAATTGATGTTTGTTGTACAAATTTGCTTACCCTTGTGTAAATAGTACTGTAGAATTTCGAACCCAATTCTTCCTTTTGATATTCGGGATTGTCGAACCTACGCGTCACTCAAAGTCCCATATCGGGAACTGGATTTTAAGCAAACGAAACGCATGCCATTGAGTCACGCGCAACCGAAAATCGGACAGCACAAGTTTATTAGGTCACTGAACTCATGTTACAGAACAAAAAAGAAATCAATGTACTTGCTTGGTGAATATGGGTTCCAAGCCTACTAATTTCGTTTTGACGAGAGACCTACCAGGAACCCAGCTGAATCACTCTTTTGTGATGTTCTTAATCAACTAAATGTACAGCATCAGGCCGCCTCAAGTTTCAGTTGGTGCAATATTCGAGATCTCACAGTGTATTTTCATAAGGAAACTACTCACAAGGTTGCTGAAAACTCCTCGACAGCCCACGACCGGTTTCGTCCTTCTTTGCGTTTACTAATCAGGTAATTCCTTTAGGATAATACACTGCGGTATCTCGACCGTATTGTACGGACTGTGACATCAGGCGGCCTTCGTGCAGCACATTCAGTTGAAGAATATCATAAACGAGAATTTCAGTTGAGTCTCCGCGGAATGCAAATATGGTATGCAAATGAGTGTATTTGTCGAGATCTGTCCAATTTGGGTTCAAGCAGAACATAAGGTTGACGGAAACTCGGCGACTGCGTCTACCTGATGTGCCAGCTCCAAAAAGGGCGAAACCGGTCCAGGGCTGCCGAAAGGTTTTCAGCAACCTTGTGAGTAGTTTCCCTTTAGGAAGTCAGGCTCCTTTAGTAGGTGCCAGAACTGCAACCCCCGTATGACTGTGCAGCACCTTGCAGCAACACTGACGTTTTTTGGAACCTACAAAAGTACCTTACTATATCCAGAGATCGATGGAAAACGAATCGGTTAAACAAACCACAGCGGGGTTTGTCGATACAACGTTGAGACCACAGCTTTTTCGGTTTGCAATATAAACATCTGCATTCTAAAAACCCTGCGAATCCGAATGTAAAGTCACTTATCATCTGTTGTCGAGCAGATTTCACGGAACACTGAGGACAGCTTTGCTGCTCCAGGCTATTTCATCCAGAACAAAGACCAACTCGTGAAAACAGCAGATGGCTGTTCCTACAAACTGAGTGAACAGTTGAATACTGTTCATAATAGGTGGACGGTGGAAAGCAATTTGATAGGGCAACCGAAGATGACGGAAGGCTCGTTTGATCAACACAACGTAGATATCCAGATATACGCTCGTACTAAACCCTTCAAACGTAGCCTGTCATTCGAAGAACTGGTTATGGCCGGTCAGCTGACCTGTGCAAACGAACTGGACACTGTGATTTTCCCCAGGGGAAAAAGTGAACAATAACGAGATAGTACTGAGATATCTCCGAGTAATTTGATGCTTCCTCTCCTGTGCGTTGGCATGATCTGCGTGCAGTTTATTCAGTTGATTTAAAAAACCCAGTGAATTCTGGCCGAAAAACAAAGGTGCCCTGATGAGTAAAAACGTGCATTCGGATGCAACCTCCGCGAACACACTGTATTTGTACATTACGTGACGTCAATTCATTTGGTCGTCCTCGCATGACGGTAATCGACCGTACAAAAACCTTGCACACAGCACAGCTTTCCTGCATGGTCACCATTCTAGCAACGTCGTTTGTGCTAATTAGCACAAAACGGTTGCGTCAGAGTGTTTGTACGGTCAGAATACAGGTAATGGGCGCAAATCAAAAAGCCTACTCCACCATTTGGTTGTGAACACACAAATGCGTGTGCGAAAACAGGGGGTCATCTTCATCAGCCAACGGAAGGACCAAGTGAATTCTAGTTGATTGTATCGTTTATGCCTACCGGTTCCGCTGTTCCACTTCGGACTCTTCAGGTAGGGGCACTTTTTGAGTTTCCGTCAACCTTGTAGTCTAATCGAACCCAACTTGTGCGGAATTCGCGAAGTACACTCACTTGCAGACAGATCCGGGTTTTAACGGGGGATTAAAGTGTACCCCAACCGAATCTTGTTTTATGTTCCATGGTATCCGAACTACCGCAGTATGCTTGTAAACGAGTGTATTTCGTGAACTCCCCGCAGTTTGGTTTTAACCCCAATATAAGGTCGACGGGAAATTCAGGCCTGCGTCTACGTGATAAGCATCAAGATGGGCAAAGCTGGTCGCAGGTTGTCGAAGAGTTTTTCACGTGAAAATAAGAAAAGGTTGAAACGACTCTCCACCTGTGACATTTATCGGGAGAAGGGGGATCAGAGTATATAGCTGTGCTCCAGTTGGCTGAAGCCTCAGGAGAAACAGAATCGTTTGCATTGAAGAGGTGTTTGCTCTCGGGAGAGGAAAGCCTAAGCGGCCAACTTGTAAGCTACAGAGAGAGAGTGCGAATTTCATGTTACCATCTACGTTTCGTTGTTTTCGTTTCAGACTTACGATAGCTAGTTAGTAAAAGAGTTTTGGGCAGTATTTTTCGGTCAATTGTTTGTTCGTGCTAAAATTCCAGAAGATTCCCCGAAGTCGAAGGTTTGCTCGGTGGCGGAAACTGTTACAAAATCTCAATGAGATTCGTTTGGCCGTTTGAGGCACCCCCCCATCCAAAGAAAAGAACTACATGTTTTTTGTTTTAATCCCTGAACAACACTGTCAGAGCGGCATACAGAAACGGTGGCGTCCTAAGTACTTTTGGGACTGAGAGTTTACACCATCCAGCGATATTCAAGATACCACAGTATTCTTGCAAATGGTTGTACTTCGCGAATTCCGTGTAATTGGGGTCCAATTAGAACATGAACGTGAAGGGAACGCGGGAACTGTGCCTACCTGATGAGCCAGCTCCAAGAAGGGCGAAACCGGTCGTTGGCTGTCGAAGAGTTTTCAGCAACCTTATGAGCAGTATATCGCGTCTACTCGATTATCGTACCAGCTGAAACTGAGCATGCCTGGTGCAGCACATTCGGTTGCTCAAGAACATCATAAACGGAAGATTCAACCGGGATTCAGGTGATACGCAACCTCAAAAACAAATTTGACGTGTAAAATGAGTGTGTTCGTTGAAGGGAAGCATCGCATCCGGAAAGCACATTTCGTGTAATATGTATCGAGTGTATTGCTTAAAGTCAAGGTGAACGATCAGAACGCGATCAGTTATGTATCCAAAGTTGTCAAACTCCTCCACAAACATGCGAAGGACTCAGTCCGTAAAGAACACTGAAATCCGGACAGCATACGGCCTCAGGTATTAGGGCTTAGGAAGATTGTAGTGAGGTACCGTTCCGTTTTCAGGTGGCCGGTAGCTGGACAGGGTTTTCTTGACTGATGACGTATGAACATGATTGGCAGTGATGCCTGGAGAATCTCCCATCACAAGCAATGATAGTTTGGTCCCAAATTTTTGTGTTATACTGTGACGTCTCAGATTTAACCCATGAGTTACTGTAGACTTTTGTCAGCCTACCTCTCAGGGGTGGTCTTAAATCAGAAAAGATCTGGGGTGAAGGCAAACAGGAGCACGAAACGGAATATGAGAGCCATCCAGCTCAATCACTTAGGTAACTGTCGTCTCCCCGGATGGGGACCGCGAGACGAAACAAACCAATGGTTGGTGATCCTGACAGATATGGCTGTGTCATGCAGCCGATAGCAGTCTTGTATCAAAGCTATCACCTTCCAGGGATCCAAATGAAGACGAACAAGTGAGCCATAAGCCATTTTTTATTTGGGTGCATGCTTTCAGAAGGAGATAAAAACTTTCCAAACATTAGCGTAATACACTCATTTGCTGACAAATTTGGTTTTTGCGATAGACTGACCTGAAACCCAGCTGAATATCTCGTTTGTGATGTCTCCAGGCAACTGAATGTGCTGTACCAGGCCGGCTCATGTTCCAGTTGCTACGATATTCGAGATATCGCGATACGTGTATATTCGTGATGCACTACTCATAAGGTTGCTGAAAACTCTTCGACAGCCCACGGTCGGTTTCGCGCTTTTTGTGGACTCATCAGGTAGGCGCAGTCCAACCGAGAGATTCAGCAGGGTTCCAGGTGAGTCACGCGCAAAACCAAATCTGCTTGCAAATGAGTGTATTTCGCTAATTTCGTGCAATTTGGTTTCAAGTAGAACAAAAGGCTGATGGAGACTCGGGGACTTTCCAAAAATTGTTTTTTTTTTCAAATATGGAGGGACTGGGTATCCAATGCCTGGTTTACGCACAAAATTACCTATTTTCACATGCGTGTTATTAGCTGGTTTCTGATTGGCGTTTGAATGGCTGCAAAACGATTGGTGTACTGGTTGTCTGAAAACAACTACGGATGTCTAAAAACAAGGACAATAGTGACACAAACAATCGATCGATTCCCTCAGGAAGAAGTGAACAACACACAGGGAGAAGACTCCAATTACTGCTAACGGATCATGAGATAAATACAAATTTTTTTAAAGAATATTTTGCGCACTTAAGAAGGCTGAACTTTTCCGGAAAACATTAGACTGAGCAGCGTCTCTGGGGTTACCCAGTGACCAAATTATTCGGCAAAGAAATGCGCAGGGACGCACCAAATTGATCGAAAGTGATTCGTCATGACTACGATGAGGATCTTCAAAGTGTACTTTTTAAAATTAATATCCAGGCCATCTTTAATCGCTTCATACAACTTGATAACTGTTCCCAATACTGTCCTTTCAAAAAGTCCAGTTCTTATCGCAGCTTTGTATTTCGGAGATGTTCATGATGTTGACGACGGTATAAGGTTCGCAAAAGCTTGGTAATCACGCCATGGCTCTGCTGTATCTTAGGCTTACCTCCTCGTGATCTGGGGCACACTCACCGGGTTTCGCCGGCATGCCCGAATTCTCAGAGTCGCCCGTAGGTTCGACAATCCCGAACAGTAAAAGGAAGAATTAGGTTTGAAATTCTACGGAACTGTTTACCTAAGGCTAAGTAAATTTATAAAACAAACATCAATTGTCCACGTTCGTAGCGTCTACAAGTGCACAAGTCGTCACGCTGACTGGCACAGTGCAGTGTCAGCGTCTGCACACCAAACACCGGTGAGCGGAATGCTCAGTAGTGTGGGTTGCGGTAGTCCATTCCGACGACAATCTTGGGATTCTCACTGCTGGTGCAATCACACAGAACTCATGAAAAACAAGTCAAGGCATGATCTGCGAACTGGACGAACGTGCATGGGTAAATAGGTCAGCTGCGCACATTCACACAGATACGCATGCTAGCTAGTACACAAATGTCGGACGGGACGGCCTTTACGGCAAGGTGAGTTGCGTGTACAAATGAGCAAAACAAGTGGAGATTGAAAGTACACAGGCTGAGTAAGCAAACGGATGACGGAATCATCATGAGGTCAAGTTAGATGCGATAATGAGTTTGGAAAAAGATTCTCGGGTTCGGAATACAGAGATATGAGCGGTTGCGTTGCTCTCATTATCCGAGAGGAAGCAATTTTTGCACTAACCTCAATCGTTTAATAGTACAGCCAATCTTGATAGCCTTACCGGTATAACAGCCCTGAATTGCTGTTGGCCTTCTGACCTTGTTAGACTTACGGTAAGCGGAATGTTGGAGCTGGGGTTATAGCACAGGTTCGACAACGGAGAGAGTGGACCTTATCGTGGGTGTCCCTCTGTGATGCACTGAGCTATGGGGGGCGGGTGACACTGCGACTAGCTCACGCATCACCGGTTAAGTGTCTGAACGACACAGTCTTCCGGTCCTCCAGGTTCGGGGTTTGGACATATATGGCAACTTTTTTTTAATGTTACGCACTGGCATTTCTTGCCAGAGGCCTTGGTCGAGGACCTTAATCGTCCCCCTGTCTTGGTGTGGGAAATATCCCATCCCGCATACAACCATGTTTCTTACTACTAAAACTATTGTCACGGCTTCTCAGCGATCACGTGGTTCCATCAGCCATGTCGCCTTACATGCTGCATGCAGCAAGGAGGTAAGCGAAAACAGGCTACTGCTGACGCCTGCCTTCTTTCTCTCCCACATACTTTATCTTCCTCCTCTCCCCACCCCATTAATATGACTAATCGATGTCAATGACGTTCTTGCTATCAGTTTCCATCCAGCTTGCTTGAACGATGGTCTGGAGTTGTGGGCATCTTGGATTGATTGTTTTAGGCTCGCACTAAGTCCAGTCCCCATCCAGTTCTGTTCTTCTCTTTCACAAGAAGGCCTTCAAATAATTGTGAGACAGCGAAGCATCCGTGTTGAACGCTGATGAAGTGCTGTCCATGATAATGATGATGATGATGACGATGATGATGGTGATGATGATGATGATGTTGATGATGATGGTGATGGATGATGGTGGTGATGATGATGATGATGGTGATGATGATGATGATGATGATGATGATGATGATGAGTGATGATGGTGATGATGATGATGCTTGATGATGATGATGATGATGATATTGAGGAGGATGATGATGAGACATGATAGCACATGTTTAATGTTTACGCAACTTATCATTTCTTTCTTTGCTTTGCGAAATAAATTGCCGTAGAACAACATGGTACATCACTGTATTCAGAATCATTGCTTGTTAAATAATTCTAAAATGCATAGAAGCGGATGTAATTCTGTACGGAAGAGAGCGGTCTTAGAACAAACTAGATATGCAATACTACTCAGTAACCTTACAAGTAGTACGTGTCAAATGTCTGAACTTTCGTACCAACTGAATCCTGAGGAGGCCTTTGTGCAGCACATCCAGTTAACAAATACCATAAAAGAGCGATTTTGTTCAGATTCGGGTGAGTTTTTCGTTCACGCATTTCTCCAGCTGGATACACGAAATCTCCCTTCATGTTGGCTGATGTAGAAAGTTTTACAACATGTTTGACTTGAAGACTTATTGGAAGGGTTCCAAGTACGGTTTCGACTAAGTTAGTTCAAGTGACATCGTCCTTACCTTTAAATTGCGAAGTTTCCAGAAATTAATGACTTTTATTTCGACCTCGGCTATGTTCCTCTGATAATGACTATCACTAGGCTGGGTGGGTTGACCTCGAAGGCCGGGTTCAGTCCCAGAGGTGTTGTTTGGAAACTCGTGATTTGGGGCACGTGCTTCCCTATCTGCCAAGTAGATCCGGCTTGAGCATACAGTCAGATTAGTGCTTTTGGGCTAGTAATCTGTTTTTTTTCATGCTCATATCACTGTCGTCTGAAATGGCTTACCGGAGTCCATCGTCTCAGACAACGGTTCGCAGTTCACCTCCGCTGAGTTCCGCGAGTTTTGCACTCAACATGCTATAGCACACGTTCGTTCACCGTCATGCCACCCGCAATCGAACGGTCAAGCAGAAAGTTTGGTCGACACATCCAAGCGAGCCTTGCTTAAAGCTCGAGGGGAGGAGACATCCGTCGAAGCTTTTCAGAGATTTCTGCTTGTGTACCGAACGACCCCGAATGATACTTTGGCGAACCACCAGTCCACTGCAAAGGCACTCATGGATCACAAGCTGAGAACTGTGCATTCTTCCATGTTGCCGACACAGTCTACTGAGTCAAGGTCCATACCGGTGGCTGCTGGGGCTTCATTCAAGGTGACAGGTATTTATGATGTAATCTGGATTGGCGATAAAACGTTTGCAATTAACTTATCCATCTACAAGAGCTACTAACACTCTCTCCTCAATGGCATAAAGTCCGTGACTGGCTGTGTCCAAAACGTTAGCGTTAGCACTGTTTCCGTGGAGAATATCCCGAGGTCATCTGCTTTTGCCATTCAACGTTTAATGAATCCTGTAACTTATGTCAGCAGTGGTCTTCTATCGTAATATTCGGCTAAACAGATATATAATCAATAAACTGGAATGCACCTCAGCGGCGGACATCATTCACACACCACACAACGACGCATATACCACAGAGAACACATTTTCACAAGCATCTCTTTTCTTATGAGTAGTAAGAGTACAATATAGCCGTATCACGAGGTTTTCCAGTGAGACTTCTTCTTGTAAGGGAAGCCAGTCTATGCTGAAAAGCCGAGGAACACTGTATAGCTGTTTCAACCTTATTGGGAAACATCAGCGGTACGCATCTCACGGGAGATGCACGGAGATTCCCGAACCCACGACCTCCCGGCTATTAGACTGAACATTTAACCTTTCGGCCACAATTGGCTGATCAGCAGTGTGATAATCTCACATTTTGACAGAATTTAGCGCCGCTCATCCTTGAATCACGGGATCCACATCACGTGGTCACGTATTGATTGGCTCCTGGAGTGACGACATCTCAAATGTAAGTTTCACACTTCTTACGGAAATACTATTCCTCTGAGGTAGGTATAGACTGATGATAGTGTGTGGAGATTTGGCAATTTGCAACTGTCTTCATATAGAGGGATGTCCTATAATCAGGTCATAATCAGCCCCGAAAAAAATTACCGGTAGCCAATGGTTGAGTTATCTCTATTGCGAATGTCGAGGATTTCTTTAGGGTTAAAACGTAACGATCGACATGAACAAGGAGATGCATGAGGTTTGTCACATTATATGGACTGAATGTTCAATATGCTGAGAACTACGTTTCTTGAATGATGCACGTGATGTACTTTTTCAAAAGAGCAGTGTTCAGCTCCAAATTCCCGGGTCTTTTGCATGTGTGAGCAGACTGCGGCCGTTACAAGCTGATTCGCTCAGTGAAAGGTGCATTACCTACGCAACCTGTGTACTACTAACTGTGAGTTGTTCAAACGATGATAGTCGTTACTCATTTGCCTAGTAAAATTGGTCCAATTGGACAATTTTAACATCGAAAGAATAGCTCATTTCTGGTGGAACCTGTAGACGTTTGTGGATGAAACCTGAACGTTCTCATCATCCTGACTATAATTCAACAAAGCTAGTCAAATAACAGGGTCGTAAGAGTTCTAGATCTTGGAAATTTGATTAGAGCTAGTCGATTGAAATGAAGCCGCAGAGCCTGATTATTTGGAGGAGACCAATTATCCTCGGCAAACTCATCAGTAGATCGATACTCATGAAGTAGTAAGCAAAAAATTCAGTTTTTTTCACTGTATAATGCAAATCATTTTAATATAGCAACCTGAGTGTGATATCTAAGCAACATACGATACCTCCAATGAAGCGCTGAAGCAGACAGTCCCGAAGTACAGTGGATTTCATTGAAGATTCCTTCACGTGAGTGAAGTCAAACTACACCGAACAGTCGAGAAGCACTGTAGAGCTGTATGAACTTTACTGGAAAGCAGCAATGGTGAGCAACTCACGGATCCCCAGAGTGATTAAAACCCGTGACCCAAGGTCCAGCGCTTATTAGCTGAGCCGTTTGGTCACGAGCGGATGATCACCAATGTGATTAACTCGCACTTAGACAGGATATAGCATCACTCACATCTCAGTCACGGAATACACATCACGTGGTCACGTGATGACTGGCTTCCGGAGTGACGACTTGTCGGAAGGACTGCTCACTCAACTCGTGAATCATTCCTCCTTTCTAGTTCCTTATTGAAGGATGGGCGGAGTTATTTTCTGTCTAAGTGCGAGTTAATCATATTGGTAATCAGCTGCTTGTGGTGAAACGATTTAGCCTCCATCCACCAGCGCCAGAAAATCACGGGTTCGAATTTCTCAGGACATTCGTGAGATATGCACTGAAGATGATTCTCAATGATAATGAAACGGCTGTACAGCGCTTCTCGGCCTTTAGGCATAGCTTGGCATCACTTACATGGAGAAATTTCGATTGGATTTCCCAGGTTACCGAAATTACTGGCTGTGATTGCGATCACAGTTTGAATAGCTTAGTCGGAGTTATTGACTTGATCCTTGTTTTGTCAGATTTCCTCTGAGTTAAGCCCACCAATTTATAGTTACAGTTGTTAAGGGAACGCCTTGTTCAGTCTTGTAAAAGTTTCGAGATTTTTTCGCTCGTGTTGTTGCAGTAACGCACCGCCATTGACCAGCGCAAAGAAGTGAACCCAAAATCGTATCACATTTATTGTACGTTTAGTCCTCAGTATCACTTAATATCACTTACTGGATAAACATTTTACGTGTGTGTGTGTGAGTTGACGGGTGGTAGGTAGCCCTCGTTTTCACCCGGGATGGTTTTACCGCCCAAACGAATAGGAGTCCTAAAAGGAGTCTTAAATGGTTCACCGCGGAAAACCTCTGATTTGGGTTGCCAGGTTGTCCGTTTGTTTACCGTGCTACCTCAAAATGCACTCTGATTGTGTCATATTATGTTGTATTGTTGTGTTTTGTGCATTTCATGCGTATAAATAAGCAAATGAGGCGGTAAGCCTGCAGTGGAGCTGGAAGTGACCCTCTGTGACCATCGTTGTACAGATCAGGCGGATAGCTGGTTAGCGTGCCCTAGCCGTATGGTCTGCTTTGGGTGCTGGGTGGTGCCGACCACCAAGCTACCTCTCCGTGGGTCTCAGCAGTTTAGTTATCTCTAGTCGATTTGACAGTTTTGGGCCATCAGGTTGGCGTGGCGATGGTTTCACAACTGTCCTCACTGTTCATAGTTGTTGTCTTATCCCCTTCGTTTCGTATCGACTCACGCCATTTGGTTGCACATGCTATCTAACACAGACCACCCGTTGCATGCTCTGCCGGGCATGGGGATATGTAGCCACAGCCCTGAAACGGATGCCGGCCCACATCACGTGCGCAAATATGTGCGGAGTCTGTGTGCACGTGTGTGTGTGTGTGTGCGTATGCGCGTTTGCGAGTGCATGTGTGCGCGGTACGCGCGTGTGTGAGTGCGTGTGTGTGCGCGTATGCGAATGAGTGTGTGTGCACACACGTATGAGTGAACAGCACTCAAGCTACAAGTCGTGTTCATTTCACTCGATCGTGGTATCCAAATGACACAAACAGTGCTTCGAGCGCTCCAATTGCCAAACCAGAAACGGCAGAAAATAAGGTCTAACCAGAAGCACAGTTCACTCATTGACTTGCACGGGCTTGAACCAATTTGATAACAAGCGAGTGTACACCATACTCTGTTTGTCGCTATGTTGACATCACTATCTGCTACCGGGTTTGTTGAGTCTGTCATGGTTTATGGCGTGAATTTTCTCCGTCAAACACAGAAAGCGATTCTCACTTGGTTATTCGAAGATTTCCGCTCGTTAGGCAGGATTCCCCCGAATGGACTTGTTTATTTTGAATAGAATGCTGTCTGTTTAATCGAACAGTCCTGGTGATGAGAAACTCAATAGAGTGATGTGCTGTCAACAACGAAAACAACAAATAAAACGCCACCATCTAGTATATGCAGTCACGTTTTTCATGGAACCTTAGCAACAGACCTCTCACTGGCACTGGTAAGCTGCCGCTGTCACACGAATGTCGACCGTAAACACATCAGTTGGCTCCCAGCTACACATCCTAACAATGGACAAATAACGGACAACATCGTCGCCTTTTATTCACACGCGTTTGCTCGTTTATTATATCCAGTAGATTCCGGATGTTATGTTTATATTGGCTTGTTCATAACCGATCAGTCTGTAGTGTTCTAAAGATTGGTGAACCATTTTTGGAGAGAGTTTCTCAAATGGGATTACACACTAGTCCCCATTTAGAATAATGGCCCTGCATCAGCTCGGCTCTCAGTTTGAAACTTCCAAGTTGGTGTTTTCGGCAAAAGAAGCACCAATGGTGCGCAAAAGGCATTAAAAGTTCAAAACGAGGTCAAAACGTTGGACCCACGCTTTCGGCCAATCAGAACTGGCCTTGATGCTGGGCCGATGAGCGGTCTGATCTTCTGACCAATCGCGTGCGGGTTGGATTTGTTGGTCGTAGCAGCGCTTCTTAGATTTTGGTGCAGGATTCCGCCTAACACTCCGCCTAACAGTAAAAGCGGGCCTGTCTTCAAAGCACATGCAGTTGTCAGTTCTCAGAGTGCCTACCCTAGAAACCTTATGGGAACCCTCCATAACCGAACGTGACCATTAATACGTATTACTAGCTGACCATTGGGATTTCGTCAAATTTTTTGAGGGAAATAAAGCTAATGAAGAGGATGCCCCATAGGGCGTGGGTGAACCGGATTTGATATTTTACGCTGCACTGCATCACACTTCTGTGGTGTAGGATACGGTGGAAGATGTTTGAAACAACAACTCACGTTACAGAAAACGTACCAAAAAGGAAACAGGTTAGATATCTTTTCAAAATAAACGATTTCATCCCATCTACCGACTGTCTTAAGCGATTGATCAGCTCGTTCCTTCATTCACACCCGAAACAAGTGAACATCACGTGTTCAACCCCCTGTGGACTGCTGTGAGTCGAGTCAAACTTTAGGAACTACGGGCTGATGAGATTTCGGCGATCCAGGCGTTCCCAGAAAGAAACGACTGGCTGATTTTCCAAAGAGTTCCAAATAGTCTTAAAGACACATACGAGCAAGTTGCAATGCACAAGTTCACATATCAGTCACATTAGGTAGGTGTTAGCCGAAAACTTAAACTTGAAGGGGGTGTTAGACGCAGCTTGGAACGTGGGGGTTGATTAATAAAACTCGAAAGTGTCGAGCAAAACTGGTATGGGCCACAAAACACTTAGGGTTCAGCAAGCACATGACGGCTAGAACGCCGTATACGAAAGAATATTTCAAAGTGATCAGGTAGTCAGGTCAGACAGTAAACTGTGAGACCTTAAGGTCAACGAGGAGAATGTGTTCAGTTCAACCCGTGGAACAGACAGTTCACTGAACCTTGAAGAACAAAACCTTGAACAAAACCGTTTTATCAGCTGACGGATAATTCCGTCAAAGAAAGGCCTTAAGCTATTTTATTGGAGGGCACTGTCTGACCTTGGTCCAACGTTGTCTCTCCGCTGTCTGGCTTTGATACAAGGCTTTCACGCACTGTGTATTGAGCGGGGTGTCTGTCTGGTCAGTGTGAATATCAGCAACTGAGACAAAGGAAAGCTTCCTGGAAAATGCATAGGGAGGGACGAGCCAGGAAGCTCCCTAGTGAACTCCTTGATGTCGACAGTCGCGCTCGACCTGCTATAAGAACGCCTTGGAAAAGGAAAACGTTTTAAAGTGATCTTTGGCTTCCAAACTGGCTTCAATATAGAGGCTCTAAACATCCACACACCGGCCAGTGTTGTGGCCTCGTTTTTCTCATTATCCGAGGTCGATTTAGCTTAAGTGATGGAAACCAATCAGCACCAAATAGATTGAATTCAACCAAGCAGCCTAGATGAAGATGCTTGAGTGATCTGTGCTGAGGGATCTAGGTGAACGAAAACACTAAGAGTCCTGAGTCGTTCAGCTGTAGCACCCTTTCGGTGCCTAGCTGCCATGCCACCCAAAGGAAGCAGGAGGGCTGCGATACTGCCAGGTTGTCCAAGCCTGGACAGGGGAAGTCGACAGGCAGAAGTGGGGTTCGAACCACGGACCTTTCGGTCAGTAAATTCGCGCTCTAACCACTTGAGCCATCTCGCCACGAAAACACTAAGCCATTGGCGGTGACCATATCTCCAAGTTCGCCAACTTCTCAGATGAGCGAGTTCATTCTGTTTTGGACCCAATCTGAAGGACGTCTGGAATAGGATGGGCATGTTTTTAGTCCGTAAACTTTGGTGCTGTGGGAGGACCCACTCAACCCCGCACTGACGACGTCACCTCGATTGGTGATGAAACGTTTGAAATCCAACTGCCAAGCTCGGCGAACAGACCAACAATCAATCAACGCACCCGAGCTACATATATTCCGCAACATTGCCAAGGTAATCAGTCCTTCTGAAATTTCACCCTTGAGCTCATTTATAGCGTGTACATTCTCACTGAAAATGTCCAAAGGTAACTGATGCAGATCTGATGGTGGATGCGTCAGCGAAACCAGTGCATCTCTCCAGTGTGTTTTACTGGTTTTACGTCGGCTGCATCGAGCCACATATCGATAAATTGATTTTTTCCCTGGCAGCCTCCATCGCCTGTTGAGCCAACGGTTTTCTCATTCCAACCAACATTAGTGAAGTTAGGATAACAGACTGTGGTGATTATTTCATCAAGAGGCCTTTAGAAGGGAATAAAAGACGAGCTAAACTGCTAACCAGGTCGTAAAGTCTTATGATTGCAAGAAGAAGGTTTCGCTGTTCTACCTGGTCAACTTTGCCTTCCTGGTGGACTCCGGACATGGAAATATCATTCTGCTCTTCACTTGTGGTGTTAAAAGACCAAAATGGCTATTTAAATCCACCATTATCTACACACTGTATACACAAATGTGAAAAAAAGGCATTGATCACAAGCCTAATGCCCATGAGGGCACGGTCATTTCGATCGATATATCGAGTAGATCACGTGCAGCCACACCGCAACTTTCTTTTTGAAGGTTTATGCAACACAGTGAAATCAGAGATAGATTATATGCTTCGGACATTACTTAACTGTATATATATTAACTGTTTTCGTGACTCGATTTATTCACATTCATTTCTGGGTTTGTTGTTGAACATTTTGTCCCACTTTGAACTACACAACATTTTTCCCGCGTTTAATTTGTCCGATAGCACGCTGCCCTCTATGTGCCATCCTGTGTTGCTAACTGTCCAAGGTTTAATCGAACCGTAAGCTGTCCTTTAATTCTGCTCATTATTTGCTGTTAATTTCTTACAGAACCACGGTCTACCTATCTATACTGTCTGCCTAGGTCTGCCGCCCGGTTGCGACCACTGAACGAACGCAGGTGAAGTGCGTAGAATTCGATTTCGCCACAATTATTGCTGACCGTCCGTCGTTGAATTAGACTACACTTTACCCGTCACATAGGACACCTAGATCGTGCGTTTAGACTAATTAACCAATCCCCTGCCTTGAGATCAAGGCCTTAACACAGAATCATACACTAAGGTACCGAAGTTTTCGTTTGGAATTCAAAATGCTCTCTTCTACCCATAGGAGTTTAAAGCTAGCCATGAAGTCTGATTCGGTACGATGATGGGGACTTCAAAACAAGGTTCCGTGAGATGAGGCCCCACACCTAGATCTTGGAGATTGTTGTGAGACCTTTGGTAGACCCTCGTTTGAACGTGGATCTAGAGTTTCCATTGGCTCATAATTCCTTTGTCTTTTGTTGACTACGCGCCACTTTCGAATGGAAACATCCTGGCCTGAAGATCACACCCCGTGCTCGGATTGGTCACCTGATTTTGCTCATTTTCTCTATGGAAATTGAGGCTTTAGATGGTGATCTAAAATTGACTGCTTTTGTGAAAAAAGATCAGTAAAACACTCACTCACTCACTCACTAGCTGAATGACCTATTTTCTAGCTTTACGATTCATTCGTCACCACGTGACCTAGCGATCACGTGCTATCTTGTTTTGTTCTGTCTGGACTGGCAGCCCAACAGGAGCTTGATTACTATTCATCCTTATTGAGACTGCCTTTCGACCGATGTGACTGTACAACCGTATCTTGTATTTTGCCCTCACTCTCTTCCCTACTCCCGTGTTAGTGTCCTATCTCTTGCACACCCAGGAGAAAACATTTAAACCCGATTATCAAAATAATTTAATGAGTATATTTGGCGAATTCTTTCCAGTTTTTGGTTCAAGTAGAACACTTGGATGACAGCAACTGGGAGATTATATCGACCTGATAAGCTGGGAGAAGGGTGAAGCCAAGAGTGGACTGTTAGAGCTTTTTCAGCAACCTTATGAGTAGTGTGTTTCACCCTTTCAGTGGCAGCCAATCAACTGACGACGTGCGAGAACATTGCGAATGACTATATTCGATGCTTAAATCCTTTCAGTTCACTTGTAAATACCATACATGTGTATGCAACTCCAATAGCATGTGAAAAATGGGCTAACTATATTTCCGTTATCTGATTGCTTTCTAACTACGAAAACAACTCTACAGTCCATGTGCACCTGTTTTCACCTTGTTTCTATCCATCGGCTATGTGTGCCTCATGGGTCACGAAGGCGATTCTTACTACAGACCTCCCGAATAGTAGCTGCCTGGTTGCTGTTCAGGTAGGTTCTCCTTCAGCGGTCAACCTGTTATGGACTGGGGCGAAAAACGTATGACTTTCTATCGAGAAATACACTCATTTGCGAATCAATTTGGTTTTTGCGATAGACTCACCTGGAACCCAGCTGGATCTCTCGTTTGTGATGTTTTCAGGCAACTGAATGTGCTGCACCAGGCCGCCTCATGTTCCAGTTGCTACGATATTCGAGATATCGCGAGACATGTATATACGTAATGTACTACTCATAGGGTTGCTGAAACTTCGTCGACAGCCCACGACCGGTTTCGCCCTTCTTGGGGCTCATCAGGTAGGCGCAGCCCCCGAGTTTGCGTCAACCTTATGTTCTACTTGTACCCAAATTGGACTGTTTTTCGAGAAATGCACTCATTTGCAGCACATTCAGTTGCCTGAAAACATCACAGACGGGAGATTCAGCTGGGTTCCAGGTGAGTTTATCGCAAAAACCAAATTGATTTGCAAATGACTGTATGACGTTCTACTTTGTAGAATTCCAAACGGGTCCTTTGTCAGTGGACGCTAGGTATGTAGGGCTGAGCAGTGCTCTTTCTGGACTGAAGCTTTAACTGGGTTTATTTGGTGTGATCTTGTTCCAGGGTAGTTTAGCTACACGTTTTTCGACAGGCATGTATGGTTTGTATGCACGTATTCTGTGTTTGTCTTGGTCTTTCCCATACAAGGGAATTTTTAACCTCTCTACATAGGACGCTTGCTTCCCATGTAAATACTGTTGGGTGGTAATATTCCAGATATCATACTTTTACCAGCAACGCAGGAAACAACAAGGGCGAATGACTTAAACCGATGTTTTTGAACTAATTCACCCAGAAATCAGACGACATTTCGCTGAAGCGAAAAACAACAACCGACTGTTCAACGAATGGAAATTTATTCATTTCCACTCCCTTGTCTGAACCGTCATTCTGTTAGGTTTTCGTAATGACTTCTAACTGCGACGTTTTTCCGGTCAAAAATGTGTCCGGTAGCTACGGCGGTGTCGAACCATTGCTACCCCTGGTGCGCTGATTGGCTGTTGACGAGGTTGGTCTGTGCACCGAGCATGGCTACAGCATGACTTACAAACTTTGCACTAGCAACCGGGGAAGGGACACCAGCAATGACGTAGGGCGGCAGCAAAAGTACTGCGTTTAGAAGGTAGCGGACATTAGACTCCCCAATCGATGGAAAGTGCACGAAAAAACCATTCTGTCTGCGGAACTTAGGCTGGTGTCTTTTCGTTGGGTTGTTTAGACAAACCATCCCTCGTGCCCTAGATTTTGGATCCAAATGACCAGAACTGCATGGGATGAAGATAATAGCCACAGACCTGAAAGACGGACAGCCTTTGCTTCCAAAGCACTCAAATTATGACAGGGTTTCACTCGCGTGGAAAAAACACTCACCAAGGGAGCAAACAAATCGGTTCATCCCGAAGGTACCCACGGAGAAACTCTGGAGTCTAATGGACTAGGGTTCGGGGCATTGTGACGGCTGCCTACTGTAGCTTAACCGATGGGAGCGGCTGAACGAATGACCATAAACCGCAATCCGATGTTTCAATTAGCCGAGAGACCCGGAGACAAATGCTTCTCGAATTCGGAGTACGGGTCTCCACAATGATTGCTAGGTGGATAGGAATTCCGCCCATATTTAGACAGACTTGGGGTTTTCTCTTCTGATTCACAAACATCCGGATATTACTAAATCAACCATGCAGTAAACACAAGGACAAAGAAGAATCCAAGCCTAGACGGTTTGTCACGTGATACAGTCACGTGTACAAAAACGTGGGAACAAATGGAATTCAGCTCTCAAGGTCAAAGATACAAATGAGATCAATCAAATGGACATGTGATGTATACATGATAACTTGAAGCCATGAACTTGGAGACAGCGAAATTTTGAAGGTTGATGAACAAACAAACATGCGACTACTCATAGTTTCCAACACTACCACAGTTGGTGTCAAAGAAGACTTCCCTCGTACTTCCCTGACATTGTGACTTAAAACCACTGTCAAGCATTTTGCTCTAGTTACTTTTTCTGTGGTTCTATGGATGATGTTTCGACAGACGCTTCTGCTTGAACGCATCGACCGAATTAGTTTTGGGTTCATGGACGTTCTAGAGTTCTTCACGGAGTCTGCACCGGTGCAGGTCAGTTCAATATGGTTGCGAGATGTAAGGCAAGATAGTTCTTGAAGATATCAGGGACTCTGATGTGTGTGAGTATCTTGCTCACCAACCTCCATGTAGCAATAATAAACACTAGTAAGAATAGTACTCACCTCGGAACAGTCTAAAACTGAGCTTTCCATTGATGGGAGTGCACAGTGTTTGAGCTGACTGTGCAAATGAATGCATTTCGCGCGATTTGGGTTCGCGTGGAACATACGCTAAGTTGAGGGTTGTGCCTACCTGATGAGCCCGTGTGGGCTGTTCAAGAGTCTTCCTTAAAGAAAAAATACTGCGATATCTCTAATGACGTACCAAGGGAAACTGAGGAGGCCTTTGTACAATACACTCTTTTTCGTGAGGTGCTCAGTCCCAATGTTTTCCAATAAGGACGAGACAAGTGTACAGTGCTTCCAGGCTTTTCAGTATAGACTGGTTTCAATTCCTTGAAAATCCCCAAACTTTCCTCACACTATCAGGAGTTTTCATTCCCGGAGTATCACGTGCAATTCTATTGGAGAGTTCGTGGCGGCCACTCAAACTTAGCTCAACCGAATCGAGCTTGGGATGCTCCTATTGGATAAATTCAAAATATTTGCCTTTTTCGATTTCTGTGACCGTCAAAGTAGGCAAGCCATCTGACGATGATCCCAGTAACGAATATTCGTCGATGGTATCTGGAGCTAGAATATGTCGAAAAGATTCAGCCTGTCTGGTTGCTTAACCGGAAACGACAGTGTGCGCAGTACTCCCCTTTCGTGAGGTTTTTGTGGGGAAAAACCCTCTCGACGTTCCTGACCGCATTTCACGGGTCCTCGGGATTTTGGGATCGCGTGGGGAAAAATGGAACGAGTTGTTGAAACATGTTTATTTCCTTTCCAACGATGTGTGGGTATATGAATTTGAACACTATTCTTTCAGTGAATGAGGTGCAAGAAGACATACTACTCATAAGGTTGCTGAAAACTCTCTGGCAGCTCACGACCGGTTACACCCCCGCCACTTGTGGCTCATCGATTAGCCCAGCTCTCGAGTTCACATAAAACTTAGTTTGGTTTCACACACATTAAGCTCAAGAATATCATAGATGAGAGACTCAGCTGGCGTTCAGTTGAACCTCTTGTTAAAACCAAAGAAGTGTGCAAATGAGCGTAGTTCACCACAGGCTATCTTGAATATCAGCACCTGAATGTTTTCAGAACAAACAGTCTGAAACAGTTGGATCACTGACACTGCTAAACCCGATCCAGTATTCGGAAACTCCCTTACTTCATGATAATACAAGTAACTGTCATGCTGGATGGGCCGATAAGTATTAGTCTTTCTGCCAATTTCAGCAAGAATGATGCAAATGCGACGGGGCATATTTCGAGTAAAGTCACAACGGCAAGCGTTTCTCAAACATTTTCTGAGAGGTTGCCTAGACAGTGACGGTAATCCACCCGTTAACATTCAAGGCCACTTTCATGTGCTGGGCTGCTAATCAGTCTTTTTTTACTTGTATCACCTAATGGAGTTTTTATGATTGTCTCGATCGTAGACTTTCAATTGCACAGTGCACCAAGTGCACCATCGCGCTGAAAATCAAACTATGTTGTTTGTCGCAAACGGGTTTTCCTAGGTAGACTTCTATCCGTTCAAACTACGCAGAAGTTTGGTAAGGGTGCATGGGAGTAGCCTAATCACGCAGTGCTCGCGTGCTGAGTAGGTTACCGATCAACTGGCCAGCTAAACTGGCAGACATTTTGGCCTGCGGAGACATAAAATGAAACCAACCAGTCGCCATCGAAGCGTCCGGTACACTTAAATTGTTCAGCTGTAGCACCCTTTCGGTGCCTATCTGCCATGCCACTCGAGGGAAGCACGAGGGCTGGGATACTGCCAGGTTGCCCAAGCCTAGACAGGGGAAGTCGAGAGCCAGAGGTCAGACGTTCCGGTCAGTGAACTCGTGCTCCAACAACTGAGTCATCTCGCCCCCGATTCATTCTAAAAATGCAAAAACACAAATACTTACACCTCCCTAGAAACTTCAGATGCTATGGTCTGGTAACTTCCCTAACATGGAAGGGTAAATGTTTTGATCGAAAGTGTCAGGATGTTTTGTGAAATCATTATTTGAAAAGGGGGCTTGACAAAAGGGAAGCGGATTTGATGTTCAGTGTATAAAAGTAAAGTGAAAAGCTTCGAATTTGGCCAAATTTGGCCGAGAGGAACAAGCCGTTTGATGTTCACTACCAGTTTCTTATAAGAGGCATCCTTTACAGGTTTCCCCTCAAGGTTTTGTCGGATTACGATAAGAATCAAACAAGACTGAGAACACTGAACTTCCAAAAATAGTAATGTTACATACGAACTTAAAAAAGCCATCAGTCATTAAGTGAAGGTTTTATCAATGTTCCGCAAAAAAGCAATGAATGCTGAAAGACTGCTAGCGTTTTGTATTGAAGCCAGACAAACTACAGACCAAATTCATTCTCATTCTATTTTGTGGCGAGGACTTGCACTTTTCGAGGGTCAGTACTTTTGTTTGCTATAGCCAGGACAGCCGTAAAACTCGAGTATCAATTGTCTACGAAAAATCCAGTCCCCTGAATAGAGCTTCACGTGTTACGTTTCACGTGCAACAGAAAACAGACGACGTAGGTCAATTTAGGTCCACAACATTCACTTAAGATTACAGGAATTCAAAATGGAGAAAGCCAATAGCCCTGCTGTTGAGCATTGTTCGTTGATTGGTATTCACTAGAAAAATCAAATGTTTTTCCTTCGGACATTGTGTGTACACTCACGCGGGTAGATGCGCAGTATCTCAAAGCGAATGAATATTAACGGCGAATTAGAGCTGCTTATTGGGCGACGAGTCTTGGCGGAACAAAAGAAGAAAACATGATGATGTTGCTCACCAAGTTAGGAAAAAACGGATCATTTAACCGCTGGAGCGATAGGTCACTTATCTGTAGTCACAGTAACGATGGGTTCTCGTCCTTAGCGGTGGAAGGTGCGTAATCGTGCTGGACAAAGCGGATAGTCTGCCTAACTGTGAGAATTCGGTTCAGCACGGTTTAACCAGACGAACTAGAAATTCATAATTCAGCACAACGTAACAGGTAGCACGTATGTATTCAAATTGGCGTTTATGTACAGCACTTGAAAAACGTAACGTCAGCCGTTTTGACACAGTCAAGACGTGTACGCAACGAGCGAGACTTAAAAAGAAACACGGGACTCTTCCCAGTAGCGGAATGAACGACATTCCTGCATTGCTTTAGAAAATTATCAATTCCACGGTCTAATTCCTCAAATGAAGTAGGAGAGAATGAAGTGATGGGAGATTTCAGTGTTCAGACAAAATTCTCAGCAAGTCCATTCGATTGGGGATGTCGTGGGGCAGTAAACAGATGTCGACATCCAAGATCTTTTAACCACTCCTCGAGGGATTTTGCAGTGAAGTGTGTGCCGTTGTCAATGACCAAAGCAGTTGGTACACCTTCATGGCTGAATACTCAGTAATGAAACAACCAGATGAACACATGTGATAAAAGTGAGTTCACACTCGAAGCGAATCCTGATAAAGTTCTGTCACAGCATGAGTGACGCATGCCATTTCTGGAGCGCATCTGGCAGGAGTCCGCAAAAAAACCTACATACTGTATATTTTCACATATCGAAAGTCTACAGTTCTGTTTCACCATCTGAGACGAAACCGGCCGTGGGCTATCGAGGAATTTTCAGCAACCTTATGAGTAGTGTATTACGTCTATACATGTATCGTGATATCTCGAATATCGTATCAACTGAAAAATGAGGTGGACTAGCGCACATTCAGTTTCTTAAAAGCATCATAAACGAGAGATTCAGCTGGGTTCCAGGTGCGCCTCCCGCAAAACCAAATTGGTATGCAAATGAGTGTATCTCGCTAAGTTCGTGCAATCCAGGTGGACGGAAACTCGGGGGATGTTCCTACCTGATGAGCCAGCCCCAAACAGGGCGAAGATTTTTCAAAATGCTGGGCGGGTTTACATGAAGGTCTAATCCAGTACTATGTTAATGGACATGGGAATTTTTGACGTCCAATTTACTCTCCTCTGAACAGTCATCCGGTGCTAGCGCCGTTATTCTGATGGTTCCACATGGCAGTGCATATATTTGGCCCAGTTAAGGTTTGAACCCCGGACATCTAATGTGTGAGACGAGCGTATTACCAATACCCCTCCAGCCCACATCCTGGACCCACCTGAATTACCACGTCTGAACAAATGAACGTGTTCGCTCTTGGAAGATGTGATTGGTCTATCCGAATGGTCACTGTCCCGGTTTTATCGATCAATTCACCCGCTTCTCAGGTAGGGCCACGGACGCTTAAAATCTGCCGGACAGTCTACGACTATTCGTAGGTGGTTGTGGGACTTGTGGAATTCGTGTTCCCATTACTCTCGTGTCAGAAGTGAACACCCTCACACTAGCAAGTTATCAATATCATTTTCAAGTAGATTGGTGAATCAGTGGCCAGGATACCTGACAGTGGCGGGCATACAAACATGGGTGATAATTGCATAGTATACTCACACTCCCCAATATTTAAGTCTGTTGTCACCCAACAAAACTGAATCTCCTGTTCAACTCTCCCGATCATCATTTTGGAAGCTGGTGTGATTGTGTGGCTCTTTTATTACTGGGTTTTGAGTTAGCAGAAACTGCGTATCGGATCCACAACGCCACCGCTAAACAGACCAACAACAGTGAAAGTCTAATAGCACTCAGGCAATCTGGCTGAGATTAGGCACACACACACACACGCACGCACATTTACACGCTTTACACTGATAAGACGCAAATTCATGGCTGTTGTGATTACAGCTCAGTAGGATATCGATCCAGTTGTTAGAAAGTCTGTTTCTGACTTGATAATCGTTCACCCAAGCTTTCCTGTTTTGTTCTGCCCAGGGTGGCGGCCCGATAAACAGACCTAATTCGTGACCGGCGCCTGATTAATGTTCAGTCGCAATGAAATATTGCAGGAGGACCAACACGACCGTACAGAGACGTATTGATTTTTGACCCCACCGACTTCCTTATCCTCATCCAAATGTTCCGTGTGTATGACTTTCGAAAGGAAAATATTTATTTCATATACTGAGTACAAGTCGGTGAACACTGTTCGACAGCAGGATGATTGACTTTCCCTGTTTTGCGGTTACTATTTCGGTGAAACTGAAGCCGCCTAGAGTGGCCGAGGTCAGCTAAATTGCTTGTATACCTTACTTATATGTGAAGCATTACGGCGGGACAACTTACCAATTATCTGTTCTGAAGACGTGAAAAACAGAAAGATTTCAGCATAACTTAGTTTGGCGGGAGAAATTGTGTTTTACTCTAGACAGTAATTAAAAGAAACTGCTTTTCCCGTTAGATGATGTCCCGGTTGTTTGTGTGGCTGGGAAACCAAGACTTTGTGCGGATGTTACCACAAACTATTGTTCGGAGGCGAAGGCAACGCGCACCTCGTTGTTACCAACTTGGTGTTCTCCAAATAGGAAAACACTGAACAAGAAAACCGCATATCAAAATGGAATGGGAGACTTAGAACGTTAAAAGAACAGTAGATATGCAATAGACCGCGGTCTTAAGTAGTAATTGAGTTATTCTAGCTGAGAACAAAGGTCACTCAACGGAAACCGGGTGGTGATGTTTCCCTTCTTGAGACGTACCTCCCTAACAAATCTATCAACATTACATTTTGCGGTGTTTATTAACCCCCAGAACAATACTAGGTCGCCATAAAAGAAAAATTATTCTTGCTCAGAGCGGTCACCCACAAACCTTCACCAGAAAGATCATCACAGGTCTTCACGGATCGATACACAGGACCAAAACTTTCGCCCAAGTTTCCCGGGTCGGTTTTGTTCTTGTCGTTTAGCGGCTGTCGTTCATCTGAAAGGCACAAGTGGAAAAGGGTGTAGCATTGCTCTTCAACTTCTCGGCGCGGGGCAGTATGCTTGCCAGCGCGAGGACTCGCATAAATAAGAGTCTAGTAGTGTTTTGAACAGGGTTCTAGAAGGAGCCTGGACAACCTTTGGAGGAAGGTTATTCCAGGCAGCTACTACCAGTTGGCGGTTGTGCCTGATTGATCTGTGAACCTTTCTTCTCTCACCGCAGGATTGTCACCGTGGCATACACTTGTCTGTCATACAGGCCCGATTAGAGGGTGATGACGGCAGGTTACGATAGAGTGACGCGTGCGTAAAACGCAGGTGAGCATTTGTGCATATTCGTACGAAAATGCGGCTGCCGATTCGGATGGTGAGACATCTTTGCGAGCTCCTCGGCTTTTGGAAAGAAGGGCTGAACCATGAGTAAGTCACTACGCTACACCTTGCTGTAATGACGGTTGTTTTCCTTCTTCCTTCGTTTTGATTGCCCCTTCGCAATTTGCATTGCGTTGTGGTCTGCCTTTCTCGGGAGTGATTGGTTGGCTGCCCCACTGTATTTTGTATGTTGTAACGGCTGCTTTGTTTGCGTCCGCCGGTCAATTTGTTAGTTTGATTTATTGGTTGGGTATCTCCTCCAATCAAACTGGTATGTCCGTTTGGATTGGGCTCTTCTGCTTCTCTAATGAGTTCCTAGTCAGCTTTCGTGTGTGTTTGGAGCTCCGTAGTTCTGGTGTTCGTAGGGGTTTATAAACGGGGTCATTTCCGATGTGTTTGCTGATAGCTTCCATAAATTCACCTTCCTTTTTAGCTCTTGTCGGAACCAGTATGCGGGAGCCGCTCCAGACGAATTCATGTCAAGGAGATGGGAGAAAATTGTTCGTGCCTTCTAGCAGCGAGCTTGTGTTAATGTTTTCTGGTGAAGAGCCTCCTTCTTGCTAGTCATAAATGTCGTTTGTAGCAATCCTTACATTGCATCCTGTATAAAACATTGTTCTTCATCATTAGATTTTTAATTTTTCTTATGGTTTCGAGATTAATCTTTTTCAAGATGTACAACCAATAAATTCACCCTAGTTACTAATATTTGGACACATAACCAAAGTTCCACACTGTTCTCCGTACTTTGCCCGAGTTGTGCATTTCCCTTCAGAATCCTGTGGAACACCGGAAGGCCGCGCTTGAATACTCCCCGTAAAGTCTGATTTCATAAATTCTGATCATGTAAGAATGAAACTCCATTCTCCTATAGAATGCCAAAAGAGGCGAGGCTGGCTATGTGCTGCCTAACGAATTGTAAAATATAACTTGGAGACTATCACCGCCCCCCGTGTTTTGTGGTTACGTTTCGTGTTCTTTGCAAACGCTCCACAGCCTATTTGAAATTTCCTATGTAACATGATTTAGTAACCGAACGGATGAAGATGAATTCGCTGAAATACTGGGTAGCAGTTTTGAGAACTTGTGTTTTTTTCCACTGTATGATGTAACTGGATCGGCTTTAGTTCAAACGTGTTTATCAACCAGTCTAACTCATATGAGGGCAGCAACTCCGTCAAGTATCCATCAACGCAAAATCTAGGCTTGGATTCCCCGTAGGACCAATCAGAACACGACAATCGGAAGCGCGCAATTCGATTGACTTTCCCGTTAAAT
The DNA here is from genome assembly GCA_003604175.2 of Clonorchis sinensis. Lineage (NCBI taxonomy): Eukaryota > Metazoa > Platyhelminthes > Trematoda > Opisthorchiida > Opisthorchiidae > Clonorchis > Clonorchis sinensis. The sequence goes on from CM030371.1 coordinate 32,873,115, forward strand.
CTGGGTTATTTCAGGAGGGTCTGATTTCTGCTAAGCCCTGCTTAGAAGGCCGTGGATGTCCGGAAAATCACCCAGCATCCAAAAGGCTGGCAAAATCAAGAATTTCACGCACGTCCGGCATCCTGTTGCACGTGATTGTACAACGCGCAATTGGGAATGATCAGTTAAACAATTCCAGGGATTCCGAAGTAGGATATACCTTTGAAATAGGTTGTTCAAGGTGGGGCGGACTCTGGAGCCATCGGTCTATCGATCTTTGCCAGTACGCTGTACTTAGTGGTCAGGGGCGGGAGCACAGAAGTGCGTTTCGTATACTGATAAGTCTGTTTTTTTTTTGTAACCTAACATTACGATAGCGCTCATCACCTGACGAATGAAATATTAACATGATCAGACATGAACGTTGATTGCCGCGTTAGGACCAAGATACACAGGCCGACGTCACCCTGACCTGTTTCTTGGTATGTCCATGTGTGCGTGCTTTTGCATCAAGCATGCAAGCGAAGAGCCAAGTTACAGGACACTATAAACGGGAGATGCAGCTGAGTTCCCGGTGGGTCTTAATTAAAACAAAATTGGCGTGCAAATAAGTGCATTGGTTGAAATTCTTGCTAATTGGGTTAAAGTAAAACATACGGTTGAGTGAAACTCGAGGACTCGGGACTCATCATCATCATCATCATCGACAGCAGGACATCAGTGTTCAACACCGATGCTTCGCTGCCATACAACCATGGTTTATTTGAAAGCCTTGTTGTGAAAAAAAGAATAAAGATGGATGGGGAGGGGACTTACTGCTGCCTTACTACAATCATTCTGAGGTGCCTACATCTCCAAACACTCATTCAGGCAATCTGGATAGAAACTGACAACAAGATCGCCACTGACATCGGTTAACAGACCTATCTTGCAGTGTCTCCAACCAGGCGCAGTGGGGATCACGCGGTCCCCATCCTGGAAGGCGAGTAGCACCGACAGCACCCAAGCGTTTCGTGATTTCTTTCATACCCTTCTTCCAGGTCAAAGGTTGGCCACTTCTCTGCTTAAGCCACTCTGAATTGGGCACGGAAAACAGCACTCTTCGCAAACGATGGTTCGGCATAAGCAACATATGTCCCAACCAACGCAGCTTCTGGTGCTGGACACATTCTTCAATGGAAGTACCCGTTGCACAACCAAAACTCGCTTTCCAACTTGCCTCGTTACGGATTCGCCGACACCAACCCACATGGGGACTGCGCCCATCTGATGACCGCAAGAAGAGTGAAACCGATCACAGGCTGTCGGAGAGTCTTCAGCATCCTTATGAGTAGTATATTGATCTATACGAGCTATAGAGCAGGTGGCACGGGAACAAGGCCCCACAAACACAAATACCGAGTGAAAGGGTTTGGACCATACTGGAGTGAGGTTAGTTAACTAACTAGATTCCACAGGTCTTTGAAAATCAAACCTACCCAACCAACTGGCTTATTGGGGAATGTGAATAAACATCAGCTGGAACCAAGCGAGAACACAGCAGCCTTTCAGCAGAACTCGAACCCGCTACCTCCCTTTGTGGTTGGGAAAAGGTCTAGCTTATTTCAGTCATTCAAGATTGGTTTCCTAAAGTTGATGGACTCATATCTCCGCTAGTCAATGACAAGAATGTGACTTTTAGCAAGGCAATATGGCAAACATCCGATTCGTTAGTTTAGAGGGATTGTTGAAACGCGTAGTAGTTTAGGAGAAGGCAGGAGATTCAACAATACACACACGGACGATCTCACAAGGAGTCCTTTAGAGCACCGAAAGCAATCTAGGAACCAAAATTGCTGACCCACGGACAATGGATCGGTACACCACCAAAACGAAAATCCCCTGTTGTCTTCCGTTGACATTGTGAATACGGTTTTGAAAAGAAACATTACAGTTTTCGCTGTACTATTCAAGTAAACGTCTGAGTTGAGGGGAATGATGCGGCAAATTGTGTGCACAGTTGTTGGACGGATAGCGTGTTTAGTTTCGGTTTCCCCCAAAAGGGAAGGTTAGAAAGCTTTTTGTGTCATTGTTTTGAAACAAATTATAATAATAATATAATAATAATAAGCCAGAAGCCAGTTTTGAAAGTGCTTTGGTGGGGTTCGAACCCGGGTCACTGAGGTAGTAGTCCGGGGCTGTATTCACGCGACCCCTGCGACGACCTTGGTCAGCTGTGTCAAGCTTGTTTGCAGACAACTGTTCTGAGTATCGGACACCTCTTAACAGGAATGGATTGGTTCAGTAAATGGTAAACATGATACTCGACAAACATACACAAATGCTTGTTTGAAATTTTCGTCCCCGCGCCCTGACAACCTCATTTGTTGCTAGTACTCGTGATTAATTGACTGTTTGGTGCTTAGTTTTCCGAAGTTTTGAGCTGTTAGTCAAGTGTGCATAGTAGGTTGCATGTTCGGCGGTACCTAGCCAACTTATTTATTGCCTGGGGTTTCCGGAAAGGGATCACCTTCTGAAGGTGGCCTGATGGTCTGGAGTTATTTGTTTGATTATGTCTTGCAGAATCCTCAGTAAATCAGAGGATAGGCGAGTTGGGCAATTAGGACTTTCCTTCGGTTGGTCGCCGTGATGAGGTACTTAGAGCCTGCTTCCAAAACAAAAACGGAAAGTTGTTCCGTCGTTATTGATGAATGGTCTACAGCCCTGCAGATGACGTTTGATTGTGTTCTGTATCCTCGGAAGAAGGCCGGTTGAAGATCAGGACCAAACCGGTTAATTACTCCATATCCAACGTAATCAGTGGATGGATGTCAAAGCTAGGCTGAGTGATTGTGGTCGGGAAACAACCACACGTAGTCTTGATGACCATCGTCCCGAAGTCACCTGCTTGTCAGTAGTCAGACTGCCGAACACGGGCATTAGAAAAACCCCTTCAGCTGGAGTCTCAACGGCGAGTTCACGATAAACTTGTAACAGTTAGTGAGAATAATGCATAACACACGTGTTTTCGTGTGTGCCCGTATGTCCACCAGATGCGACATCTTGCCCATACCAATCATATTCATGCTTGACCTCAACCGTTATGTACCATTGATCTAGGTGTTTTGTCTGGGTCACAGCTCCATGTACGACCTCCAAACCAGTCCAAAAAAGCGATCAATCGAAACATAGCCTATAAATTTAATCAACTGGATAACGTGTTGGGAACTCCCGTGGTATCAAATTGATCACAGTCGCCTCTGAACAGAGACCGCAGACTTCTTCCTAACTGGTCTGAGTGTTACTGATTCTAAGGTTCCACATACATAACGGATTGGTGGGCCATTTTGATGGTTGTTTGAACACGATTTTCAGCGTGTTATCCGAGCAAGTGTATTGGTCTATCGGGAGAACGTCCTACTATATTCCTATTCGGACCTAACGGAACAAATCTCACAAACCGGATAGACTATCCATTCTGGATTTGCTTTCTGTCTTCGGAACTGTGCCATCAGTGATTTCCACAATCAGAAGTGACTGAAGTATGTCAAAATCGTTTTGGGATAAAGGCAACTCGGTCATCGGCCTAGCGCGTGGTAAGTCTCTCCAAGATTGAGCCTTCTAAATGATTCATGAATACGTCAGCTAGTAGTAGGCAAAGCAGTGACCTCGTGAGAATCAAGTCTTCTCACTGAATGCAAATATGACTGCTGTTTGTGCGGCCACTTGTACCACGTAGTCCATGATCAAGTATAGGTTTTCCGAAAAGTGTGGTGGATAGGATAGTTAGGCGTGGTATATTGTTAGTTGTGCAGTCTATTGGGACGCGCGTGTTGGCTGATAAGATCACATTCGTCCGCCACATAATGCGGGTCTGGAGTAGTCTGATCGAATCTCAAGGGACGTCAACGACAGAAGATTTGCAGGAAGAAATTTGATGAATAGGACCATACACTCGTGCTAGTGAAAGTCAAATCTCGTCCTCCCACGAGGCCGGAAAATTGACCGCTCGAGGATTACCTTTGTGAGGAATCAAAAGATTCGAACCTGCTCTCGTAACAGCAAACTACCGGTTCTAATGGTCCCCACCCTCCCTAGATGGGTACCCCGGGACGGGACATACCAATCGTTAGAGACATAGTCAGACATGGTCCAGTCGCGCTCGTGCATCCAAGCTCTTGCCTTCAATCCACAGTTTATCAATTATACCACCTAGTGACTCTAATGAGCAGCTACTTAACCAACCTCTCCAAATCATCGGTGAACGAAACTGTGGCAGCTGTAACCACTGAACGACAACTACGCGGTTCTTGTAGCTGACGATGTTTATATCGCGCACAATTCTCATAGGACTACCCTGGGAGAGAAAGAGTTTTCAGGAAATACATTAGTCTCTGTAAATCTTGCCGAAATTATCGACTTCAAATCTTCTGCGCTACAAATGATTTAAGCTTACCAACAGCACAGAACACTCGGCGCAAAGGCCGCAAACGTTCAGTCCCAACTGTTGATCGATCTACTCAGCACTCCGAAACGGAAACAAGGATAGAGCCAATCAGTTCGGGCGTGTTGGAATAACGCACGCGTCTACTCCTCGAGGCATTTGGGCTCGAGAACCTTGTTGGTCTAATAAAATGGCCAAATGACCCCTCCAAACCATCCAATTACAGTAACGTAAATGTGATAGGCCTTTCGAAGTCCTGACGTCGCCAACGTGATGTAGTGAAGTAGTGCCCGTCATTAGTGATCAGATTGCACTGGCGACCGCGCTATTCAGATTGTGATTGGGTGTTGAAGAGGTAGACACCTCGAATGTTTGTGAGAAGCTGATCCCAGGTTTTTATTTTTATTACAAGGCATTAAGATGCTTGTACGTCAGCGAAGCACCAGTGTTCTCATCTGGTGTTGCTGTCAATGATGATGATGATGAATGACTGGACCCTCGAACTCATTTGGTGTCTTGAACACTTCACATACGTGGTCCGTCCTGAGTCAGATTAATTTCCTCACCTTTTACTGCGTGCTTGGAAAAGAGTGCGTTGGTTACTGTGCCCATTTTATGCACTAAATCGAACGAAACAATCCCCATAACACTAGGAGTGCTAGAATAGTTGTCACCCAGTTCGCACCAGGGTAGTTCTGGGAACAAAAACGATAGAGAAATTGCCTGGTACTGATAATTTCTGACACTAGAACCCCGGCAAAAGTACATTGATCATTCCTATCAGGACATTTCGACCAGACTGAGTAAGTCCTGAAATCGACAAACTATCGAGACAAACCAAGTTGTATGGCTGTGAGACTTGGCGTGTTCGAGCAGCGGAACTGAGACGCCTTCAGGTGTTCGACAATCGCTGTCTCAGAACCATAGCGACAACCGTTGTCTCAGAACCGTAACTCGTGTAGGTTGATTTCAGTTAATCCGTAACGAGGTTATTAGAAAGCATGCGCCCGCTTGTGCAACGGATACTTGCATCGAAGATTGTGTTCAGCAACAGAAGGTGCGTGTATGTTACTTATGCCGAACCATCGTTTGCCGAAGAGGGTGCTGTTTTCCATGCCCAATTTAGAGTGGCGTAAGCAGAGAGGTGGCCAACATTTGACCTGGCAGAAGGGTATGAAAGAAATCACGAAACGCTTGGGTGCTGTCGGTGCTACTCGCCTTCCAGGATGGGGACCGCGTGATCCCCACTGCGCCTGGTTGGAGACACTGCAAGATAGGTCTGTTAACCGATGTCAGTGGCGATCTTGTTGTCAGTTTCTATTCAGATTGCCTGAATGAGTGTTTGGAGGTGTAGGCACCTCGGAGTGATTGTAGTAAGGCAGCAGTAAGTCCCCTCCCCGTCCATCTTTATTCTTTTCTCCATAATAAGGCTTTCAAATAAACCATGGTTGTACGGCAGCGAAGCATCGGTGTTGAACACTGATGTCATGCTGTCGATGATGATGAAGAAGCTGATTTTATAGGCGCGTGAAGTGGCCAAGTGGATTACGTGAATAGGTCTTATACTGGTAGCAAATACCAGTGAAAACTGGCATACAACCATGAAGAGAGAATGCCTTGGTGACGAGTGAGAAAGGGTGGGGACTTAGTTCAAAAATCCTCTGATGCACTGCCAAATTGAAGTCGCTTATTGTGCGCGGGCTGTAAATAAGAGAAAAAACGGAAACAGCTGACCCATAATTAACCCCCCGATTTAGGAATTGATCGTGACTTTTCGCCAGTTTTCGCGTTTATCCACAACGCGAGATGACTCAGTGGTTAGAGAGCGAATTTACGAACCGGGAGGTCCGTGGTTCGAACCAGACCTCTGCATCTCGACTTCCCCTATCCATACTTGGGCAACCTGGAAGTAGTCCAGTTTCCTTTGGGTGGCATTGCAGCTAGGCACCGAAACGGTGCTACAGCTGAACGATTTTTTTCATCCACAATGCAAATTGAATGCTGAACTACAGAAGGTTCCCCAATGAATTCCCGGGGTGTTTTGCCTTCCTCACCATTTTCTGTTTCGTATAAATAGCAAGGGAAACCATCCAGATGGACCGATTCTCAGTTTTTCCAACAACCATTTTCTTCAACGGTTGATTCTGTAAGATGTGAGCAGTCGAGCTCAAGATAGCTCAGCGGTTAGGGCGTGAACTTATTGACTGGAAAGCGTGGGATTCGAAACCGACATTGAATCTCCACTAGGCTTGGGTAATCTGACAGTATCTCAGCCCTCATGTTTCCCTCGAAAGGCATGATAGCTGGACGGCAAAAGGTGCCACAGCTGAACGAGTACTTACATAAGCATCCGAATTTTTGCCTATTCCAGCTCGCGCATGCGGCTACCTTACCTTCGCGCATTCCAAACACGGAGCATCCGATGGCTGCAGCTGAACCACAGTACAAAGCGCGGAACCTGTTTCACATTCGAGCGACGGCAGGAATTTTGTGGTAATCCCCCGATTTTCCCCCTGCCATGTTCGGAGCACCTACCAAAACTGTCCACCGGAAATCCCGACCAAACGAGTTTCGCTGCATCGTATACTAGGTTTAATTGGACAGCCGTCAGGAAATCAAATGAACCATTAGGTTGCTCAAATTGTGAGCACAGCTCAACACTACGTGCGATCTGCGGGCGAAAACATTGAAATTATGACCTTGGAGCATCACTGGCCGAAGCCTTGTGCATTGCATATGCAAGCGTAGATCAGGGAGATGGATATCAGATTATTAGAGTGGATGCAACAGCCTTTCGCACTCTCTCGATATGAGCGAGATCATCATATCAGTGAGCGGTCATTTTGGGTGATGTACATACAACAACTGAATGCGGCAAATGTCAAGATCAATGACCTTGATGACGTTTCCCAGACATTACATCTGAGTAAGTGCAAGAACGGCCGTCCACAAGTGTGAACACAATGCCTCCCGGAGGAAAGCTTGATTCGATCAGACTGTCATGAGCAGGAATTCGCGCACAGCGCCGGGTGTTTGCATTTTTGGGACTCCTACACTCGGAAACTCCGAAGCTATTTGCTCACAGACAGATAAAAGATTGTGCAAGGCGGAAACCTTCCATCACGAAAATGAATAAAAAAGAAATGCACATGAATATTTTTCTCTGAGTACGCCATCTATTCTAGCTGGTAGTAGCTGATTGGATTGCTACCGGAGAGTGAAGTGAATTTCGTCAGAATGAAGAACTGCATGTTTGAAATATCAAAGTAATGCAGTAAAAGTGACTAGGTTTGAGAAGCTGCCGAGAAGTTGGGCGGCGCATGGGAGGGGGGGGGAGTCGAAGAAAAAAAGCTAATTAAAATACCATTGGATCAGTGGGTATTCGGTGTCCAATGTCGACACAAACATAGAACACAAACCAATATACTTTCAGTACATGCATCTGTCGGGTAAAATACATAGGGGGTAAAATCGAGAAAACCATCTAGGGTTATACCATTACCAGGTATGTGGGAAGGGCACAGAGTAGTAACGGTACCTCATCGTACACGACTGGATTGTATTCCGTTCGCCGTGGTTACAGACAGACAGTTCAAAAGATCGAGCTTTTTTTTGGGGGGGACACTAAAACGGAAAGCTGAGCGTGCAAAGAATGGGACGACAGGTCAGGGTGGCGGCTCCGATAATGTTGGTGTTGGAGTGTGATCGAGGTTTAAAAGCGGCTGAAGCTCGAGGCAGCAACAATGGGTTTGGTCTCTGCATCCTCCAGTCGGATAACTCTTAGCGTGTTGGTCGAGCCAGAACCAGCCTTCCAACCAGTGACAATGATGACAAAGCTGCCAGGCGCAAGGAAGTTCCGTTTGCGACCATAGTCGATAGCGAAGTGAATACGACGATCCATATCTTCGTCCCACTGAGGAATTCGAGGTTCTGTGTGTATGAGATAGACAAACAGATGGAGGGATATACATATCGATAGCACCATAAACAAAAAGTTACGCGAGGTATAATGAAAATAGTCTACAGTTTGGATAAGAGACCGCTGATCTGTAAGCCTACGTTCATCTCGTACCACGGACCTTTCGGAATCCGATCAAACGGGTCAAATCTCAACACTGAAGGTTGGGCAGTGGCGCGTATCGTATCCATCCGGGAGACAAGGAACTTATTCTACTGCGTCCACTCTTCAGAAGAACAATCACTCAGAAGAGGTCCGGGATGTTTGAGCACGGATGATTTCGCAATTATTTCCGACTGGTGGCAGATACTGTTATGAATATGGATAAAACGCCACACGTGGGATTGCAAAAGATCGTCTGCAGGAATTAGTTGTACCAGCTACTAGGAACTGATTGCGTAGCAGTGGCTGTTTGGCTAGGACAGGCTTCATGCGACGCCTCTGATAGCAGACAGGAGGTCGACATTACCTAACAGCGATCAGGTCAGACGGTGCTAGTACTTTTTGATAAGCGACTCAATCGCACAAACTCACATGATTCATAATGACTTGGGGGGGAGGGTACGCGCTCAATACTGGGTGCAGATGCCTAACCACTATCTAAGACAGGCTTCGAGACTACTTAGCCTGCACCACAATTGCAAACCCAAACTAATATATCTACTCCGGACCGCCTTTCAAAGGGGCCAGGGCTTCTAAAACCACCGAATAAAAAATGAACCTTTCTCAAAAATATTTTGCATTTCGAGATGGCTCAGGTGGTTAGAGCGCGAGCGTACTGACCGGAAGGTCCGTGGTTCGAACCCGACCTCTGCATCTCGACTTTGCCTGTCCATGCTTGGGCAACCTGGAAATATCCCATCCCTCGTGCTTCCTTCTGAAAGGGTGCTACAACTGAACGATGATATGACTAAATCGGGGTTTTAACACAATTAGACGGCGTTTTTGAACCCCAGTGTGGCACGGTTTATCTAGCTGAGACCTTATTGTTCGTGAAAACTACACCCCCGCCTCCAATAGGGATCCGGATTTCTAGTACGTCGTAAGCGCATCTACCAAACAGGACTAGACTGAACCGAAAATTTAGCCACGTTGAAGCACTTCACAGTCCAAATGCCAACTGAAAGCGAAAAGATAGGATGAAATGACACACAAAAGCTCGGGCTGCCGATTGTCGCCGATTATTTCTGCTACCGCATGAGAATGCATCTTCCGACAAATCCGCGTGTTTCTTGGATCTTAGTTTAGTTCAACTAGATGGCAGCTGACTGACAACGATCGTACCAAGCTACGCTAGTATGTGTAAGTCACGGGCGTATGGAATATCTGTAGTTTAGTAGATCCTATCCCGATGAAAGTTGTTGACAAACACCTGGATAAGGATGAAAGTTTACCAGCACACTGATGATGACGCCTCGATTGGTGACGTGCAAACTAATTGCCATGCTCTGCGAACAGGAACGGAACGGAAAACGAAAACATTTGTGGACATTGAGTTTTAGCGATTTTCACAGACAATATTAAAAACGGTTCTTCATATTCGCAAATCTTGTACAGCCGAGCGAAAAACAAATGTCCTACGGGCATCGAACCAGAATATGAGACATGGGTGGTCAAATCGATAAAATTGTACTCAGAATGTAAACGAAGTGGCGCACGACCCTCAACACCCCTTCGTTTTCCAAACACGACTTCATATCATGCGTCCATTTTCCACGTTTGACACAGATACCAGACGGGACTGAACTCAAATTCCCCAACCAGTTTGTTCAGGTCCTAGATACTCCGTCAAGTCACGTGAATACACACATACATTCAGCCCATGGAACACGTGACGGACGATATTTGGAGTGAACGAGTATTCTAGTTCGTCCTAAATTCAGTGTAACCAAAGTTGGAATTTTCAACCTGGTATTCCGGTTGGATACCACAGTACTTTGGGCGGGTCAGAAGCAACAAACTAATCTTTCAATTGTCGCGTTTTAAAAAGGTTTCGCTGAAGGTGACGGAGTGCCAGAAGTGTAAAACAAATGGGGAATTTGTTAATGGACTGCTTAGAACACCTTTGCCCATACGAACAGCATCAGGCAGATGGTGACGGAGGAATTACGACCGGAAGCTCGAAGCACAGCTCTTGAGTTGACTACAACAATATTCACATGACATTGGAAAGGTGTTTGAATGAAAGGAAACAGGTGAGAATATGCAGAATGGCATTGAAAACCAACAGGTTATTGGGAATTTACCTCCATAGTAGAGAGGATGCACGCCTCGGAACAAATTAGCCTGACGCGCCGTCAAGGCGTGGCGAGTCACGGAGAAGATTGGACATCGTGGACGATGCCGTGAAATCAGTTGAGATGACCTGTTCGGAAAAGATGATTTTTATATATACGACGGGCGATTATGCAAGAAACAGACAAGTAAAGAGAGAAGCTTAGGCGGTTATTTCGGAATATCAAGGTTGTCTCATTTTGGACAAGAGAACTGGTCAAACTGTTCCCCAAGTCATGGACGAGGGAACGAAACGCACAACACCGCTAACCCGGGTCTCATCTGTCAACGGGACTTCGTGGTTAAATCCAATCGGGTGTGAGACATGTAGCCAAGCCTTGGAGGCGATGGCATGTGCAAAAAAAGTACAAACAAGAAAGAGCGCCGCAATCATCATTGTAAACAAGATTCAGGCCTGTCAGCATGCTGCAGGACACAACTCGACAACAGACAGTCCTCTCAGAGGAATGAACGGCGGCACCTAACTTTGGAAAGTTCAAACGCAAACGGCAGCATCAAAGGTCCGAAACCAAAAACGGTGACATCACGATACAAATAAAGCGGCATGTAAACTATACTATTCGTTGAAAGCTATACCTACGTTTTGTACATAAAAGTAGGTAGCAGTTAGCACGAAGATTCAAATCGATACCGGGTTAGATACTTTACAAAACCTCTCTGTTGGAGACCCCTCTACATGCCACGCGCTGTTAAATTACGCTCTCTGAACAAACCATTAATAGAGTACGGAGACCGGATTCAGTAGGCGCCTGGGCAAACTATACGAAACCGCGCTCCCCTAAGTCAAATTCTCCTCGGAACTGATTCAGCGTGCCCCAAAGATCATCATTTGACAGTACATGTCGACCTGCGTGACAAAGTTGAGGCAGGATTTCAGTGAAGAGGCCAGACAAGAAAGGCATGAAATCGACTCAAATCTCTTTCAAACATGTAACCCACCGTATCAGTGGTTCAGCTGCCTATTTGAGCAGTTTTAGCGGATAGTTCTGATTGCCTAGTGAACCCCAGGCCAGCCCATCCTCGTTAATGTGTGCGGCGTCATTTACTCTACTGGTCGATCATTTCACAAATTCAGCGCCTTATTTGGGATTCTTTAGCCGTGGGAGACATATTGGAATGAGTTCGATGAATGATATATGATGTTTCCGCAGGGCTTTGATTCTGATTAGATCTTATCTTCGACGGACTTTTTGTTACTCTCTTCTGGCTCAGTACCTTCATTTGCAAGTCGGGCAGGTGGACTTGCATCATCCTACCCATTGAAGCATGGTTACGAAGCGTTCGAGCACGCTGTGACAGCTGCTGTGATTGCTTACGATGAAAACTGGACGATGAATATCACTATCGTGCACGGTGAAACTGCAGTCTGGCTGGTAGGTCCTCAGTCAGTTGGCCGAATCAACATGCCTGGGTTAACAGATATCACCGAACAAGTTCGAAACCGCAGTAGATGCACTCGAAATAGGCATCCGGAAGGCGCTAAATCAATTGGTTTGGGCAAAACGGCTCAATAGAACGAGGACTGTCATGAACAATGCAACCCAATTCTGAGTGTAATCCTGTCGGTAAGGGCTGGGTCAGCGATAAAACCAGGTCAGGTAAGAGCCTCCTCTTCGACCGGTGGTCGTTGCTGAGAGAAAATTATCACGGGCTCAGCCGTTAGCAGACCATGTTGGTCGTGGATGGACTCGGATGGACAGGCCATAACATGTTGATCGAATGTCCTTTCGTGAGGTTGGCCTTTTCTTTATATGACTTGAACGGTCTGTGGATTTCGCCGCGGTAATAGTCTAGTTCCTGATGGTTTCTGGCTATTCGTCAACCTGTTGAGATTTGTACATCGCCTCAACCAATTGAGATCACACAGTCAGGCCAAACATTGACTGAAATGCTGACCGCGCTGCGCATGAAACCACGTCAAACATGAAGATATGACCCAGATGAGCCGTGCATCGTAAAAATATGAAAGTATTGGACTTACACTCCAGATGTCGTGATCACAATGATGGCAGATGCATTGCAACGGTTCGCCGCTTCGACTGCAGCAATAGCGGTCGTATGGGTCATTCCGGTGGGTCCAGATATTGAGGCCTTGAGATCTTCAAACATTTGACCAAGGAACATAGCTGACTCAGCCTGCAAGCAAATCCGATGCATTGTTTGGACCGTCTCCAGGGGATACAAGCCTTTGGCGGTTTCGCCTAAAAGAGACACGGGTAGAAATTACGAGAACTAGGAGAATGAAAAGATACTAACACGCATTACAATGAGTTTCCACAAACATCTGATAAACCTAAGGATAAATAGTAAGACGATCACAACTTTAAAATAGCGTAATCCGCATTAAGGAAGTTGGTTCAATCCTTGGGGAGTCGCCCATGAAGCTATGGCTCGCCGGGAACCCAGATTCGTTGCTGCTTTCTTCAGGCTGATTGGTATTCTGACTCGATAGGTTTGTGTGGACCAACCTGCGGAGCCATGTTTACCAAGCACGTGCTTTCCTAAACATCATGACACTAAAGACTTCCTCCTTACGTTAACCGCCACCAACGGTAAGTACCTAGAAAACATGGGAGACAGAATACGCCCTTCTACGAGAGATAATCAGCTGAGAAACACCACCATTTCCAGTTTTTACGCCTTGAATACGCAATCCCTCTTCATAAGACATCGAGGCCTACGGGGCATGTTCAAGGGAAAGGTTTATATGGTTCGATTTTTTGTGTGATGTTGATCCTCCTCGCTAGCAGAATAACTAGTCAGCAACCTCAGCGGAAACTAAACAGCCACCTCACGAGTGATTCGCAGTTTCAATGGTGACCTTGAACTAGTTTCGTTTGCTAGATGAAGCGACCAGGACCAGTTCTAATCATCCGAAACAAGATACGCCATCAATATCAGTCAGTTTGCGGGTGTATGCAGATGTCATTAGTTCAGTATATGCTATGAAGCTGGGGCAATTCTACTGACGCAACTGTTTGAGATGACCAAAAATGTGCATCTTAGTCAAACAGGACACAGCGGTTTTCTGATCGGGTATGATGCATAGTCCATAGCAAAGGGTATACGACAAAAGCTTGAGTTCCCCCGATGAGATGAACGTCTTCCCGAACGAACACATTGGTACCGTTACCAATTCGAAGAAAAACGTAAACAATCTAGCATTGCGGAAAATTCCCTTGAACTGCTGGTCAAAGTCATGCATTGCAAATTTGTTCATACACTTGGTGAGCTCTAATGAGAGTGAAACTCGAGTCCAGTGCTTGCCTCTTTGGCGTGGACTCGCCAGAATGATTAGGCCAGGACAGGAGGACGACTGTTCAAACGAGAGTGATGTGAAGTTGAAATACAGTTTTCTTTGGTCACGGCATCATTTTCGATCGATCACTTAAAGCAAGGAAAAACGTTTGAGTGCATCCAAACCGCGTTTTTCACAAAGAGGGAGTACCAGAACATAAAACAGGCTTCTCATAACCACTGGTTGATAGTTCGTCGTTTATCAGTTGTTAAATACCAGTGAATCGGGTAGAACAGCATGCATGGTTGTGTTTGACACCGTAGTTGTTGCTTTGGCTCTAAGTGTGGGGATGGTCCTGAATAATAAGTAGAAACTGAACTAATTGTAGTGACGAATATCACTCAAGTCACATGATTTCTGCTTGCCAACTTCACTGGTGTATAAGACGGAATTGGCAGAGTCTTAATTCGTATCGGTGTATTTGGAAACCACACAAGTTTGACAAGACTTCCTGTCCATAACTGGACCAAACGTGTGAACGCAGGGAGCGCCGTACTAGTCAACATTAGAGTTTTATTTGCTGACGTCGTACCAAATCGAATAAAACCAGAAGCCGAATCACTTGAAACCTTTCATGAAGCGAATGAAGTTCTTTTCGAAGAGCAAACGGATGACGGACAGGGTTGTTCCGAAGCACTGCAATCCCTCCAGTTATTGGGATGCGTAACTTCATCGAACATAATCGAATTCAGTGGAGACCTGTGACAGACAACCATCAATGGATCTGGAAGACTGCTGCAGTCGAATATAGTGCTTGAGATGTGCGTCACATAGCTTTCGCGAGGATCAGGCCGCCCATGGTACAGGAACCGGTCACACCCAATGGACTACACTGATTTCTTCAAGCCACTTGATTAGTCAATTCACAAAGCTCTTTCGCCTAAGCAATCGAAAACAACCAGTCTATAAGCTGAGCATGAAAGTGTAATAAGTATTCCCTCAGCTTAGTTCTCGGTCTGAATCTTCCAGACTAGCGTTCCCGTCGAAAAACCACCAGTTTCATAATGTATATGAACCCCCAAAACCAGGTCGAAAATACTTGTATAAATTATGTGCCACGACAACACTCTGGAAATTCTGACGTCCTCTGGATGCCCCATTGGTAATCGGCATTCGGCGATAAAGGATCGTGATTGGCTATTGGGTCTAGACTTTCAGCCAATCAGAACTCGCCTTGATGCCGGACTGGCAAGCGGCCCGATCTTTTGGCCAATTGTGTGCGGGGTAGGTTTCTTGGCCGTCGCAGCGCCTAACTGCGTGCGGTATCGGTGCGGGATTTCGCCTAACAGAAAGTTCACGTAAACTGTTGATCGTCAGATGTGCACTGCTGATTATTCCCAAGACGAGTGAGACAGATGTAGGGGGCTTCTCGGCTTTTTAGCATGAACTCACTTCACCGGTTGGATAAGATTCGACACACCCAGTGACACTGGCACGTTTCGTCATCTTAGAGAGGGCCACGCGACTGACTCAGTACATAAGCGTGTGGCTATCCGAAGCACCTGGTCCAACATAAGCTTCATGGAAATTCAGGGACTAGGTCTAACTGAAGAGCGTCAAGGAGTCTGAAACCGGTAGTAGGTTGTCCAGAGTTTTCATCAAAATGATGAATGGGATCCAAATACCTGCTCTACACGTTCAGTCAAAACTTTCCCCTAAAAAAGAACTCACGCTGTGCGTTGTCACTAAAGTAACAGCATCAATTCACGCCAACTGTCATTACTCATCCCATATTGTCCGTTGGTGGTGAAAAGATGCAAATGCGAACTGTTTCATACATATGCCGTTTACGGACATTGTACTGAGTCAGAAGGAATTCAGCTCACTATGTAATTACGTTTCAGCTCTACGCTTTCGGCAGATTGACAGGGAACACGAATAAGGGCGGGAGTGCAGCTGAGGATAGCGTATCAAGCTGGGACTTATGCAAACCTAACAATGTGGGTGTAATAATTCCATGCCCCAGAACACGCGTTGTGATGAAAAAAATGCTGTGGAAGCTACCACGACTGTCGACAAAAGGTGATCAAACGAATGAGAAGCTCTGAGTAAGCACAAGCCACGTATAAATATAGACGCGACCTCTTCTTGACGACAATGCAGCATATCAGATGTTCAGATGTTCGCTCGGTATGTGAGTAGAGCAAGAAGGCCCCTACAAATCACATACGATCAGCTGTGGTCCGGACTCCGTGGACGCACCCGGTGATCAATCCACAAGTGGCTTAAGTCTGAACACGCATGCTGGCCACAAGCGTGAGGTTAAAAAGCGGCAGATATGAGTGACTAACTTTTGGTAGGCTGGCTGTAGTAGCGACATGCATACTTCGGGATTGATTAGTTTGTGAGATTTGCCAGGGACAGGCACAAACATGTTGAGTACAGGAGCAGATGACGCGGAAAATTGTACGATCATGGATACAATCGCTGTGTTAGAAGTCCGTTAGTTTAACATGCGGTCAGTTCATAAAAGAATATTTAATTTCAAGGCCTAAACAAACACTGCAAGCAGAGGCAGCGTCAATCCAACTGGGTTCGTGGAAAAGATCGAACGCACTGTGCTACAACCACCAAATTTGTAAGGATCCCTATGACAGGCGTACCTAACCCTCCTGTCGTTCAGGTGTGCAAGGTCAAGGCAGAAACAACGGACAATTCACACTTCCGGATGGCCTTAAAGTTAAGGTCAACCAGGAAGGCTATAAAGTGCACACGGATCGATAAAAACTCTGGCCATAGGGGAAACTAAGGGAATTGGGAATTAATGTTACATTTACTGAAGTTTAGAACAGACTCGGTTCAACGTATAAGCTGCATTTATGAGATTGAACGGATTAGTCGGTTGAAGATGAAGTTCCGTGGAAACACGGTCGTCTCTATGGGCACTGAGGGGTTGCCTTCAATGATGCTTCCTCGGTGTTCAAGATTTGATGCACAGGGACGCTCAACATGGAAGCTTCGAGTGTTGAGATAATAAAACGGGTCATTTACGGCGCAAATGACAGTTTCACCGTTGGCCATCCTGAATTTTTCACTACTCAAAACTGCCTCTATCCGTTCAAATCTCTGAATAGCTCTCAGTAACATTCGGCGAATTTCTGCACCGCGATAACTGTAGATGCTCATGAGTTGTGGTTGGCATAATGTCCCCTTAATTCCTTATGGTGCTGCACAATGAATCATGCTATTCAAGGCGAAAAAAACGAGGAAACCAGACAGGTGTCAAGCCCATCTATCCGTGTCTCTACGACCCAATTTTATGTGCACGATGGTTAGGGCAAATGATCGTGACAGACAATATATATGAACTACGCCTGTGAGATCCATGGCGAATTGCTAACGTAACTACAGGTCAGGTCTAAAGTTAACCCAAAATAGTTGTGTACAATCCGAAGTTTGTATTGTCGGACGTGCAAGTAACCTCAGGTCAAGATGGCATAAACGATGACAATTATTGTTCGATTGTGTGGTTGCCTCATGGGTCGTGTACATTCCGAAGTGAACCGAGCGAGAATACATTCGTGTTACGTAATGGAAAGTTCGGACACCGTCAGAAACACTCAAGTGAAAACCACAACCATAAACAGGATGAATGAAGCGACCGAAGCCGGTGATCGCCTGGATACGAGCGAGTGCTGCTGGCGATTACGCCGTGGAGCGAATTGGATGCAATTCTTTATAAATAAATAGTCTGAAAAATCACAAATCCAATTCCTCATGGTTGTATGACAGTGTATTGCTACCGTATCGGTGTCAATGATGACGATGCTAATGAATCTGGTTTGATTTCGATGCATGGAACGGGCAAACAATTGCGTTGCAGGAATGCCCGCCAAACGCCAAATAATCGATCGGACTTGTCAGCTATCAGAGCTACCGGCCCTGTTCAGATATGGCTGGTCTGTCAAAATTGCGTTTGCCTGTATTGTGCGACCATCCGAAAGCAATTAACAGCTTGGCGAAGCTGGAATGATTACGTAACAGTCAACCAACTTGACATGATTGGGTAATGCAAAGCAAAGTAGTCCATCTTGGGTTTCCAAGCTTTCGGACCGTGTCGTACATGTGGCAACTGTGTGAAGTTGACGCACCACGACTCGGTGTCGGTACTTCAGATAAGCAGTAAAGGCCACGTGACGATTCGCGTTTGATTAAACTGATTACGACAAGATTATAATTCCCCATTTAAACCTGCAAACAACCTAAGGACACGGGATTAACCCTCAAAACACTACAGTCCGATAAAACGGAACATCAGTCATGACGATTTTTAAGCAAGCCCATTGGACTAGATAACCGGCACGGCGAGACGCTCAACAGCTAGACAAACCTCAACGACGAGTCCAAGAATGACGTTTCCGAAGAGAAACTGACGAAGCCGCCTAGTCGGTCATGCCGTTCAAGAGGGACGCCTTGAGATCTCATCCAGTCACGCTGAGTCAAGAAAACGAGAACAGACAGCATTTCGTTGAGGTATTTCTTCAGACAGTCTGCACCCGGTGGAGTGCAACCTTCGAATTCAACACTTCCATACCATCCACTTTGGAAAGCAACCATTTTGTCCAGTTTTTGCACTGCGGAACTTGTCCCTTTACTCTGATATGCTAGAATTTCTCCTTTGCCTTGGAAGAAACCAATTTGTCAATGTGATTTCTAACCGCTTTGAACTAAACAACCACCATCCCATCTCCAACCACTTATCTCTCAAAAGTTTTCAGTCGATATTGACAGAACAAGTTCCCGACTCCCCTTTTGAGTGGCTGATGTGGGTTCAGAAGACATCGACTACGCTGGGCTAGTTTATTTACCTATTACACCCTTGGTTTCCTGATGCAAACTTGTGTGGCGAAACAAATTTCGTCTCACTCATCTGATTCACAAAGCCAACTTTTCAACTTTCCACTTAAATCCACAGATCTCGAGGTTTTCTTAATTCAAGCGTGTTATAGGTCACCGAGAAGACGATACAAAGACCATACTGTCTTTAAAGGGACTGTGTTTTTCTGCGGAATGAAAACGCTATACGGGAAACGCTGCCAGGGGAAACCGAACGGTGAGTGTGTGTCCATGACCTACCTGATAGCATAACGCAATCGGCACCGTCCAGAACAGCATTGGCCACATCGCTTGATTCGGCTCGAGTCGGTCGGGGTTTATACGTCATGGATTCCAACATTTGCGTGGCACAAATGACCGGCTTTCCAACCTGATTGCAACGACCAATCATCATTTTTTGGGCCAAAAATACTTTCTCTGCTGGGATTTCAATACCAAGATCACCACGAGCAACCATGATTCCGTCAACAACCTCGAGGATTTCGTTGAAGCTGTTCAAAAGGCAGAAGAAGACAGGTTTGGCGGCTATGGTGGCTAGAATGCAATGCCAGTATGGGGATACTGACAGCAATAACTTTCTGTCATCAGAGGGAACTGCTAAAACAGCAAACGCAGTATGAACTATTTCTTGTCACATTCAGGGACGAAAAAAAGTAGAAAACATCAATTAGGATGGGACCGAAAATAAACAGTATATTCAGCTGTAGCACCTTTCCGGTGCCCAGCTGCTATGCCGCCCGAAGGGAGCATGAGGGTTGGGTCTAGACAGGAGCAGTCGAGATAGCGGAATTGGATAAGAACCACGGACCTTCCGATAAGTAAGTTTTCGCCTCAACCGCCGAGCTATTACGAGGTTTTTAACAATAAAGAAGTCATAATGGGTTATTACAACATGGAAAGATCATTGTTAGCCTGGGAGTACAGCTAATCAACAAGCAAAAAGAAACCGGATATTATGATGGCTCGTAAAAACAGATGACCTTCAAAGCATTCTCTCCGCTAGACTTTTTAGTTGTGTTGGCATCTGCCGCCCACTCTGACAGTGGTCAGTAGGGGGCACTGTTTTCTGAACGACTACCCTCTCCTCAAGAATCGACCCTTCTCAATCTGTTGAAATGATGTCCCGATATCAGCTGTCGCACACACGCACATGGTCCCTAACACAAAGTGCCTCGAAAAGCTCCACCTCAGTTTCGATGGTTCAAACAGGAAGACTTCGGCAATGCTAGAGAGGTTCCTTTTTTAAACGGGAGACTACACCGATTTGGGTGTTCCCCAATTTTACACGTGATCTGGTGTACTTTTGTTTCTTGCCTTTCAGTTCATGCTGTTCCTGTGTCACATTTCCTGTCCCAGTTACGGACTTTCGTCCCCTCCTAGGAGACGTGAAACTCATCTCGTAGACAATGCTTATCTCTATATCGAAGTCCTTCAAATACGTTCTCTTACGTGTCAGTTCCCAAAATCGACCATGCAAACTCGTCCTGTTTTCGCAACAGATCTCCCAAAAGCACGGATCTCGGAGGTAAACTAGAAATGTCGTCAAACACATAATTACCTGTAAGTTGTTTATTTTTTTGTTCGTTAACACCATACCATGAAGGCCGAAATTCAGGCAAATTTTTTCCACCTAATTACTTTTCTGCATGCAATCAACTGTGAGTTTGGGAGGGCTGATTATTTTTGCGTCTAGAACACCTTTACATCTCAGAAAAAAGACAGTGAATACCCACTTAACTATCCACCAGCATGTCTACAAACTGAATTAGTACATGATCTCCAGTTTTGTTCAGGGTAGTCTGGTTGCAAGGTAGGTACCCTTCTTCGTTCAGCTGTAACACCCTCTCGGTGCTTAACTGACACGCCATCCGAAAAAAGCGCGAGGGCTGGGATACTGCCACGTTGTCCAAGCCTAGACAGGGGAAGTCGAGTGGCGGAGGCCGGGTTCGAACCACGGACCTTCCGGTCAGTAAATTCGCGCTGTAACCACTTGGACCATCTCGCCGCGGTATATTGATAATTAGCTGAACAATATTCATCTGGACTGATTTGTTCAGTTATCCGACCACGTGAGTCTGTCGCACGCTGGCCGTAGAAAATTGTTGCAACTCGCTGGTATCTTTACCGTGAGAACTAATGAATTAATGGCAGTCTGGGGACGCGTCCGCGTAGCTCAGTTGATCACGAAGTTGAAGTTGGAATCATCATCATCAGCTGTAAGAAACCGTGTACTTGTCGTACAGTGGTTGTAGCTGCCACAGTTTCGTCCGCCGATGATTTGGGGAGGTGAGGTAGGTAGCTGCGCATTGGAGGCGCGAGCTGCGTAAATGCACCACTGTCAATGGGCTGTTACGTCGGGGAATTGGGAAGGGGGCTATGCATTGAAGGCAATAGCTTGGATGCCATACGATGTCTTGTGTACCTCAAATCGAACATTTTCAATCTACCAAAAATGCTATTTCAGCTTACGTTGTCGTCGTGTTCGCCCATCTCTGGGACAGAAAGTGTACAGTGACACGGAACCACCACGGTCAGCAAGGTTTCTCAGCTTGAGAAACGGCAGTTAGTGAATCTCAAACAAAAGATTGGTTAATTCCAATTTTACGATTTACCCCGTGTCTTTATCGGTACTGACTCCGAAAAATATCAAACCTGAGGATAGGGTGGTCGATTTCCCACTCATCCTACTGACTACGTTTGAGTTCTCTGATGTGAGTTTTACTGGGTGCTTCAGCCCATCTGCCAATAACCGCGGGTACGATGGTATTAGCACAGTTATTGCAGGTCAGGTTATGGTATCAGACAGATAGTGAGCAGATATGCAATTTTCGCGGTCAGGGTAGCAGTTGCATGCTGTGGGAGTTATTCCTCACTGTGATAATCAGTATCGTCACAGAAACTCCAATGAGTGTGGACACTGATGCTTCACTTATATGGGTGGACGTTGATTTACGGTTCGCGGCGTACTGGTAGCATGTAAGGCGGACGAGCAGCTGGAAACTACGACGACTATGCAGCGAAGAAACTATCAGGTAACGACCTGGTTTTCGGACATGTAATACATCCGAGGAAAAAACGGCGACGGTGCAGTGCAGTTTATTGACTAACGAGTTGGATTGAGTGGTTGCAAAATGAGTTGATCAGGCGGTAAACTAAAGTCAGTGTTCTAGTAGCTAGCTACTGAACACCTGTTGGAACAGTAACAAATGTGAAGGTATGACGGTCTTCCACTGGTCGTTGACTTAAGTGCCAAATAGTCACAGAGGAGCAATATGCTCGTGCAGAATGGCATTGCCCGCGGTCGACCGCGCATAGAAGCCGAAGCGGCACAACGAACAGAGGAACGGGGTGTAAACGTCTGGTTCATCAGTGGCATGGTCACGACCACAGTAAATGCTGTCGTTCAGCTGCTCAGCTGTAATACTCTTCCGGTGCCTAGCTGCCATGCCACCCGAAGGAAGCACGAGGGCTGGGATACTGCCAGGTTGCCCAAGCCTAGACAGGGGAAGTCGAGAGGCAGAGCTCGGGTTCGAACCACGGACCTTTCGGTCAGTAAATTCGCGCTCTAACCACTTGGGCCATCTCGCCGGTAAATGTTGGCTGGACTATGTATGGCTTCGGATATCAACTGGTGACACCGGGTTCACAGATCACTTTGTGTGATTTTGTGCTCTCCCAGCGCTCAGTTGGCTGCCTGTACGCGAAGACTTCGGGTTCATTTGGCCTTCACATTCCAAAGTAGTATGCACGTCCACAATAAAACAACGGTTGTATTCCTTCTTGGTTTACGATGAAGTGTTCTGACGATGAATTAATATGACGATGGCTTGATTTGCGTGACGCACACCCGAACGTGTGTGACAGAATCAGCTGATTGTCCTGGCTTTTAGAATAAGTGCCGCAAGTATTGTGCTACATCCCCCTATAATCATCATCATCATCAGTGCAAACAGCTGAGCCACGATATCAGTCAGTGCGTGCAATGACGATGTTCCCTCGTATGGTGACGGCAGGTTGGCAAGCCAATCACAAAGCCCGGCGGACAGATCAATCGCCCCACCTGGGCATCAGCCAATACACTCACCCAAGCTACCAATAGTTAGACATTGACTTCCACACTTTTACACTGCCAAATAATGACTTTCCGGTTTGCAGTCCTTGTGGAAAACCACACTTGCATACCGGGGTCTCCCAGATGACATGGGGTCATTGGGATCTCGAGCTAACCTATGACATAACGGGTCAGGTTTCTTGTCATACGATGAGTAAACCTGTCCGGTAAGCCAACCGGACTCACCTGTTAACTCAGTGGAAACGAAGAAAAAGTTGGTTCTGCCATTGTCTCAAGTCAAATACCGGCATGTCGAGCCTTCCAGCAGATTTTCCTAATGGACAAAGTACTGAAATCAGTTGCACGGACAAACGGTGGTGGTATGGTTTCTAGTTGACGTCAGCAAAGCACCTGGGTGCATCAGATAGTTTTTTTTGCCCAAATGATGGACCACAGCCAGGACGATAATGACAAGCAGCCCCTGGTTAGATCGAAAATACCAAATTCCGTGAGGCATGTTTAAAAGTAGCTTTCCTCATAACACACACATTTTCGTCACGATAGCTGTACTTCAATCTGAAAATCTTAAATTTAGCCATCAAACGATTTGTCTCTCTCTCTCTCTCCATCAAACGGTCTCAAGGTATGATACACATCTCTACAAATCGATCATCATGGACAGCACAACATCGTGACGCGTTCAAGTGCATTTACACGCTATTTGTACAGTAGATTAGCGATCTATTTATGGAACTAACCACGATAGGATTGGTAATGAAAAAACCCCACTTTTTATGCGCTGTGTACGTCACTCGCAGATGTCACGCTATTCGTCCAATACGAACGAACCCGCTTGGCTTTATCCAGATTACACATCAGAGTATTGTATGGCGAACTATCAATTTGGGAGAAGAAAAAATTTGACGGTAAAGTTGAAGGGTTAGACAGGGTTTGTGAACTGGTAATTGTCACTCTGGGAACAATCTGGGAAATGATAACCTTGGGAAAGTAAATTCCGAGATGGCAAATAAATAATTTGAGCGCTCAAAGCCAGCCGGCTCAGCAGAACAAGGAAACCAAACAGGGCTTCTATATATCCGACCGCATGAGGGAATCAATGAGTGTTCGACGACGTCGTTGCTGTGGCGCTTCGTACTTTTATATGATATGAGCTTACACGGAAAATTGCCGTTACGCTGTACAGCGAAAGCGCACAGTTGTGGACCGCTTACATGAAGCGTATGTGTCCAAGTAAAGTGCGACCAAACACCGGTTCAGATACTTCGTACACATGTACCATGAGCCAAGCGGTCACCGGCTGTTCATGTGAGCCATTCAGCTGTAGCACCCTTCTGGTGCCTAGCTGCCACGCCACCTGAACGAAGCACGAGGGCTGAGATACTGCCAGGTTGTCCAAGCCTAGAAAGGGGAAGTCGAGAGGCAGAGGTCGGGTTCGAACCACGGACCTTCCGGTCAGTAAATTCGCGCTCTAACCATCTCGCTCCAAAAGTCGCTGTTTATGTGAAGTTATTGGCGAAAGCTGTTATAGCAAACATGAAACTTTCTGTTCTAATTACAGTCGAGTTATGACACCAACTGTCGGTACCTGTGGTTCCTGTCACAATCAGGAATGGTCTCTGAGGAAGACCAGTTGAGAAGTCGAAACAGCTCCGCGTTGTCAGTAAACCGAACCCAGGTGACAAAATACAACTGGGCTTACCGTTTAACACCTTCGTGATTTTCTATCTTTGCGATGAGCTTGATGTAGCTTCCAGCCTCACCCAACAGTTCGCGGATCTCTATGACGGCTTGCGGATTCCGAATAAACGATGCGAACACAATATCGAGCTATGGGAGTGGAATTCGAAAAAAGATCAAGGCTGTGAGTTGAACAAACTCGGCAAATTTGAAGCTGCCACTGAGATGCAAACAGAAAGAACCCTCAGCTACAACAACAACAACCAGGGGCAATGAATGAGCGCAACTGAACTTCTGGATAGGCCCTCATCATTCAGCTGTAACACCTTTTCGGTGCCTAGCTGCCATGCAACCCGAAGGAAGCACGAAGGCTGGGATACTGTCAGGTTGCCCAAGCCTAGACAGGGGAAGTCGAGAGGCAGAGGTCGGGTTCGAACCACGGACCTTCCGGTCAGTAAATTCGCGCTCTAACCACTTGAGCCATCTTGCCCATAGGCCCTCATGCCTCCAGGTCAGCTGCACAGTCAAGTTAGAAGGCTAGTGAAACAACGTTAGCTACTGACATGGTTTGTCATGAAAATAGATCTCACCTCCGACCAGATGGGAGATAGGCTAAGTGAAATTTGAGCAATGGTGACAGAGAGAATTTGAAAGCTAATGCGTACAGGACGAGGCTAACGTGCCTAGAACCAGCCTAAGCTGAGAGGACGTGTGGGCTAGGCAAGATGAATAAAGGCAACCGAAGCAAGTTTAAAAAAAACAACTACAGCTCTTAGTCAGGTAATTCTCCAAGAGATCGGTAGCAAGGTCAATATCCGCGCTCACCATCAGTCACAATCTGATGTGAGATACCTCCGAAGAGAAGCTATCTCTCTTCGTCTTTCCCCTGGAGGGTTATTGCAATGAACAAGCAAACTGACAACCAAGAATAACTCACATGATGTTCAACAGCAAAGCGTAAATCTGCCTTATCTTTTTCCGATACGGCAGGTAAATCGACCATAGCTCCGGGAAGATTGACCCCTTTGCGTGAACCCAACTTTCCACCGTTTTCCACTTCACAGTCCAAGAAATCCGGACCTGTGGGGACAGGAGAATAGACGGAGCTCTCACAAGATACTGCATAAGTAAAACCATAACGACGTAAGATACTTAGAGCTGAGAAAACCACATAAGAAAACTTGGGCTGGAAAAGTAGAAGACGGGGTAGTGATTTGTTGTGGACTTAACGCAGTGTATAAAAAGAACACGCCGTTAATTGATGGGACCTCTCACTGATGCAAAACACCGACGTAAACTGAAGAAATTACGAGACTGGAACTAACGCCTAGACAACGTTAATCGAAAATTCACAGTTACTTTCAAAACACAGATCTCCTGATCAGTAGTTTGCACTTTAAGGCCTAGGCTATCTTCAGTGTATGACAGGAATGCGACAGAAATGTGTCCAACGAGGGTTCTGAATGAAAAGGTTCAGCTGCAACACTCTTCCGGTGCCTAGCTGCCACGCCATTCGAAGGGAGCACGAGAGCTGGAATACTGCCAGGTTGCCCAAGCCTAGACAGGGGAAGTCGAGAGGCAGAGGTCGGGTTCGAACCACGGACCTTCCGGTCAGTAGATGCGCGCTCTAACCGCTTGAGCCATCCCGCCCCTCCTTGTGGCAGAGCGGTTACTGGCACTGCTGTTACGTCTAACCGTAGCATGGACACGGTAAGTACCAGTGAAACTAAAGAACACCATTTTCGTAAATATCGGTGTAGCTTATTCGTGTTTTCCAATGGGATACGGTGCGCGTGACATGCTTTACGCTACTAACTTCGACAGTACCATCAACTATGCGTCAAAAGTTGTGGAGAAACGGATGTAACGGCATACATGAACGAGCATTGGTAGCATATCACATAGTCCCTTGAGGGACTAGCATAGACTGGTTTCTCAAAGGAATACACGACCTCCGAACGAAGAGCAACGAAAAAGTTCTTGCACTTGAACCCAGGGTTACAAGCGTGGTGTACCGGATGAGCTCAAAATACCTGTGGTTAAGGTGCGAACCTACTGGCACGAAGCTCCGTGGTTCGAACCCAACCCATCTCGGTTGCTGCTGTCTAAGCTTTTGCGACCTGAAAGTATTCTAGCCCTCGCGCTTCGTTCGGGCGGCATGGCAGCTGGGTACCGAAAGGCTGTTACAGCTGAACGATTATGATTAGGCCCTGTTATTATTGCTGCGTTGGACAACCTTAGCACCCATGCCCCGAATTCAGATTCATGTTGAACAAACTGAATACTCGCCGTACGCACGTGGGTTTCACGGTAATCGTCGCTCTGTGAAACCTCTGCGAGCAGATGCGTCAATTGAACATATGCACGCACACCATGACAAGAGGACATGTTTGAGAATAGCTGACCGGATTTGGAAAGATACCAGTGTTTTGATTATAGGGAGAAAGAAGATTATCGCTCCGTCGCAGGTAAATGCTCCAAGATGAAGCCACTATTGCAAACCATGGAGGAACAGATGCCACGTCGTTCCGTAGCGGCTGATTAACACTACCGTCATTTGACTGGAACCCAACTATAGGTCAATCGGATTTATTTGGGATAACAATGATCGGCGGATATCAAACAGCCAACGATTTAAGCAGCTCATCAGCCTTCAAGGCACAGTTAGATTTATAAACAGTCCTGCAGTTGACGTCTTCCAACAGAGACTAGTCGGTCAGTTCTTGTGTGACCGTACAATCTGTGGAATCGTTTCAACGAATTCTTCGCATGGAAAACCCCTCCTGTCCGGTGAAAATGTTTACAGAATAATTAACCTGAGCATAACGTGGATTTATGAATCGTTCAACAGCGAAGACGCAGTGCATCCTAACAGAGCGAACTGCTTCCACGAACTGAAAAAGGACACAGCACTGGGTGCAAACGACTTCCACTCCAGAGCGGATCGTTAGCTCGTGGTTTGGTGAGGTTCTGTTAGGAAGACGCTTTCTTTATTTACGTTTCCGGCAGAGCTGTTCGTTGAAACAATCCGTTCCTCTGGTTATTTTATTGCAGTCAACAATGATGTTCGGTTCACCCTGAAGTTTTCTTCCAACTGCTATGACAACCAGACAGTGGTTTTCCACTATGTCCTTTGTGTCCCGGAGACGGATGGAGACAACGACGTGAGCGCATCAACGATCCCTTCGATATGGGACCAAACGTTTGCAAACCAACTGCCGGACTGGATGACTAGGAAGACAGACAAAACTGGATGTGCCGGGATAAGCAAAGCGCTAGGTTGAATTGTATGAAATGTCGTCACAGACGGCAATACTGGTGTTTAACTGCCACACATGCTCAAAGAATGTCCAAGTGCACAGTGGAAAGACAGTGGGGAAGGGGGGGGACGGACGAACAAACAGCTTTATAACCGTAGGGAAGGTTAAAATAGATTTGCGCATGATACCGGAGTGAGATGCCATGGTTGCGTCACTCCTTGTGAATGTCGTTCAATACAAGCCAAGCAAAGAGCGATGGACAAACCTGAGCTAGGCAATCAGACCAGAAATTGTCGGCTTGTTCGTCACTCAGACGGTAATGTGCCATTTCCCTATAGAGTTACGAAACACGTGAGAGGACAATCAGGTGGATTCCAACTAGGAAGAAGCGAAGGTCACACCATCCACTTCGGCAGTAGCCGCCTTGTTTCCAACTGTCATCGTATGGAGTGTCCCTTATGAATTTCCGCCGAACAACAGTTTGGAGTAGAAAACCTTTCGTTCTTTGAGAGGTGGCTGGGCATTGGCAGTACATACCCAAAGGTCTTGACCCAACAAACATAATTGTTCCCTACGTTACCAACCGCTCGCTTAAGCACAACCAGACCACAAACGCGCTGCAGCCAACAACTGCCTACTATTCTACGAACTCATCGACGCTTAAAGATGGCTCAAGTGGTTAGAGCGCGAATTTACTGACCGAAAGGTCCGTGGTTCGAACCCCATCTCTGCCTCTCGACTTCCCCTGTCTAGGTTTGGGCAACCTGGCAGTATCCCAGCCCTCGGGCTTCCTTCGGGCGACATGGCAGCTAGGCGCCGGATGGGTGTTACAGCTGAATGATTTTTTTAAAGCTGTTTTAGGTTCTCGGATGAAAGTTTAGGAATACGAAGCTACTTTTACAGTCGCCTGATACACACGGCAATCCAGCTCCAATGAGATAAGTGTTAGCAAATGTTACTTGCTCCCTGGTAATTGTCGGCGGAATTTGGGTAGCTTCTGGAAATATCGTGCCGATGAGTAATGGTCATGACCGAAGTGGGCCCATATATATTAGATACAAGCGGTATCGTCCCATGTCAGGCTTAAACGCCTTAGTATCGAAGTCTGACAAATGTCGCAGACAGCGTTACTGTGTTCACTGCAACTCATAGCTTGGTGTGGGAAGTTTGGGTTTTCTGAACTGCAATTGAAAGGTTTCGTTTCACTGCATTTTCAGGGCTGGCTGCAACAGGATGGACAGAAGCAAATTCTGTCCTCACGAAGGTGAAAAATGGGAGTCCTGCGTACATTTTTACCACTCCTAAACTTTGGTGTCAATAACTCCTCTTGCCGATGATATCATGCAATCATCGATTCCTAAAATACATCCACAGTGGCCAGTTAGTTTGGTTACTAAGGTATGGCGAATCAATTTACGCCCAAGTTGTACTTCATGCGATTTCAAACTACATCCTGGTGGTTGTTTGCCTTTCGGGCAGAACTTGCGTGTTATCGTATAAGTGGACGAACGGTCTCAGTACAGACACGACAGTGCCACAGACCTTGACCTTAATGACATGGCCAAGGGGACGTTAAAAGTACAGAATTGCTTGCTCCGCCCGTTGCATAGAACAAAGGTGGTAGGGCTGATACATTCGGGGGCGGTGAACAGAGTGCGGTGGTGGAATAGTGGTAACAGGCTTACATAGCACACCAGATATCGGGAGTTCAAACCTCGGGAACGGTCAAGGACATGCGCTGCTGATCAGCCCTAATAAGATGGAACACGGATTCTTCCCCTTGGTGAGGACTGGCCAGAATAAATGTGCCAGGACAGTAGCAGGACAGTTCAAACGAGATTGATATGAATGTGGATTCTACAAATCCCGCAACCATCAAGAAGTGATATCCAATCGCGCCACATACGCTTTGACAGAGGTTAGAATCCTTCTGTTTCAAAGCAGCTTATTCTACGTTACAGTTTAGAAATGGGGACGAGATGGCTAGGTGGTTAGAGCGCGAATTTACCGATCAGAAGGTCCGTGGTTCGAACCTGACCTTTGCCTCTCGACTTCCCCTGTTAAGGCTTAGGCAACCTGGCAGTGTTCCAATCCTTGTGCTTCCTTCGGGTGGCATGTCAGTTAGGCACCGAAAGGGTGCTACAGCTGAACAGTTTAGAAACAGCATACACCTCCACAGCGGAATACTCCTAGAGATTGTGGATTGGTGAAATGTACGCTGCTATACAGTGTTTACTGACCTCTCACCATTGGCTGCTCTCAACTTCGAGAACTTAAAGACCCCTCCCCCAACGTTTATGGGAGCCCTCGAATTTCGTAAGCATTCCAACCGTACTGCGGGAGCTGAATCCATATGGCACATACACAACCCTCAATCCCAGACATAAAGAGAGTGTGAAAGATAAAGTGAATGTCATCATCATCGACAGCATGACACCAGAATTCAACACCGATGCTTCGCTGCCGTACAACCATGGTCTATTTGAAAGCCTTATTGTGAAGAAAAGAATAAAGATGGACGGGGAGGGGACTTATTGCTGCCTTATTACAATCATTCCGAGGTGCCTACACCTCCAAACACTCATTCAGACAATCTGGATAGAAACTGACAACAAGATCGTCACTGACATCGGTTGGCAGCCATATCTTGCAGCATCTCCAACCAGGCGCGGTGAGGATCACGCGGTCCCCATCATAGGAGGCGAGTAGCACCGACAGCACCCAAACGTTTCGTGATTTCTTTCATACCCTTCTGCCAGGTCAAGGGTTGGCTACCTTCCTGCTTCCGCCACTCTAAATTGGGCACGGAACAAGGCACTCTCTTCGGCAAACGATGGTTCGGCATGCGCAGCACATGTCCCAACCAACGCAGCTTCTGGTGCTGGACACATTCTTCAATGGAAGTCCCAATTGCACAACCGAAAACTCGCTTTCTAATTGCGTCGTTACGGATTTGCCGATACCAGCCCACACGAGCTACGGCTCTGAGACAAAGATTGGAGTGAAATCTTTAGTAGGAGCAACAGTGGACACACAGCAGTTTCGAATATCGTTTGTTAAGGTGTGTGGAATGAAAAAAAGGTCGATAGTCATTGATGTGTATACTGCTAATCAACGACATCCAAAGCGTAAGATACGTGTTCTGGGAGAATAAGACGCACAATAACCACAGTACAGCCTAAAAGACACTATGACCAAAAGTCCGCGACTGATGGCTGTGCACAGAATGCATTTTAGAGCATCTTGATACATCAAATGGAGTCCGGTTCAATCAGTCAGTTATAAACGATACATCAGGAGTAGGGTGGTCGCAGCTGCTACAGTCTCGGTCATTGGAAAACAGCAGAACAGGAGAGATATAGGCAAACCTAGGAGGCGATGACACAATCAGTTGTTCATGTGAAGCATCCTGCCCAGCTGCCATGCCACCCGAAGGAAGCATGAGGCCTGAGATGCCGGGGTTGGATTCGAACCACGGACCTTCTTGTCGGTAATTTAGTGCCGTAACCACTGAGCCATCTTCAGCATAATCACTTGGAGCAGTTAGATGGATTCATGGGAAATTCGGCAGCTAAACAGTGAAGGCAATAGTTTTGATGTAGAAGCGCCAGTGACCGCGTGATTGACCTATGTCTGTCACGTGTGAGTAGCGGGAGACTCCCATCTTCTTCCATTTGGGGTGCCTTAACAATGTTGATCCGATATTCCCGCCAGACTCCCCAATGTTTCGGGGACACCGGTGGTCAGACGTCGTGGGTTTTCGTACACCTGCACGTCAAACTGATAGCACGTCGACGCCATAGAGGTCAGAGGTTGGCAAGTGCTGCCGTGACCTTCCTGATTCGAGAAGTGATCTTGGCTTAAACAAGTAAAGCGGAACTTACACAAGTTCTCAGTTAAATAAATTGATCTAACACGATGATTGGCTCGTTTGCAAGCATGGAGGTTGGGTTCGATTCCACTCAGCATTGTAGCAGCAATTTACAACTTGCAGATGTGAAGCACACATTAGACCGTGTGATAAAAATTACTTAGGTTACTTAGCGTGCCTCGAATCACTGAAGGATTTGAATCAAGGAGAAAAACATCACCTGCGTACTCAGTCTCTGTGACTGAACGTTCCAGGGGTATTTCGGACCCCGAACAACTGACTAGTCCAGCTTGCAGTGAAAACCGAGGAGAAAAGCCTGTTTGATGTCTAGCATGACCACGTGTAACACGACGCCACAAAAAAACGAGAATACGGAGACACAGGATAGGTGAGACAAAAAATGGCTAGTGACAATAGGCTACATGATCTTGCAGTGTGGAACACCAATGAATCATTCCATTGGCTGCTGGTGCAAAAAAAGGTTGATATGTCAGTCCATCGATGAGAGAGTGCAGATTTGCAAATAGCTCCTGCGAAACAGCTGGGTAAATTCGTCGTGGATTCCGCCCAGGGTAGGAGTTTTGCCATTGGACAAGATTATGAAGGGGAGTGATCGAGAGATTAGGGGCAAACATCCTGAATGATTCGTGTCAATCATACTGGGAACATTTGGACGAATGCAGAACTGACTTGGAGGATATCTATGGGAAGTGAAATGAAGTATCTCTGCCCACAGTGGGATTTTCGTCCCCCGAAAGAAATGCTGTATACCCCATGGATCGATGTGTTGCACGGTCGGTCAGATAGAAAACAAAAAGGGTCACGAAAAGTCACTCTTGACAGTTGTCTGCAAAAGCAACAATGGCAACAAACCAATCAAAAGAAACACAATGAAACCAACCTTTGCTTCGAACAACAAGGCTGAGGAGTCCATCATCCAGAAAGATCTTCGAACCGACTTGGAGTACGTGGACAATATTCGGGTAATCCACATAGACAATTTTTTCCGAGCAACTGTCAGCATACTTTGGATCGGTCGTCACACGCAATGCCATTCCAACCTCGAGACTCGCCTCACCGGTGGCACTCTAGATTTCGGAGAGAGGGCAAACAAGCGCGCTAACAGATTTGGGCAAGGGTGACAAATGCCAAGTACCGAACGTCCAGCGGGAAAACCGGTTGTCTCCGGAAGTTAAAGGAGAGATTGGAACCCGAATCCTACTACTCACGAGCGCGGATACTGAGTTCGGGGACGACTACGCAGGATGTTAAATGGGATAAGCAATCAATATGTGGTGCGGACAGGGCATAAACCAACACGTTGGCCGGTATCCTGGTCCGTTGCTGTAGACAGTACTCTGAACATAGTCCTTCTGATGAAAAATAAACATCAATAGAAATAATCGCTCAGCTGTAACATCCCTTAGATGCATAGCTTCCATGCCACACCGAGAAAGCATCAGGGCTGAGATACTGTCAGGTTGTCCAAGCCTACACAGGAACAATCGAGATGTTAAAGATGGATTCGAATAACCGGAAATTTCGGTCCGTAAGTTCGCGTCTTAACCAACGGGCTATCTCGAGCTTCTAATCAAAACAGGCCCATTGCTAATATCCGCGCAGAAAATTAACAAAAACGAATGCGGCGCGGTGCGCAAGGCCCTGAGATGAATGGTCGAAGACATCAGCAATACGGACCACACAAACAGCTCTGATTCCCATAGTTATACTCTCCTTGGTTAATCAAGAAATAAAAAGAATAATTCTGGACTTCCTGTGAGAGCAGCAAGGACAGCACGGCAGCAGTGGTAAGTAAGTACTGGTGATCAGCTGTTACACAAGCACGAAAAACGGTCCCAATAGGAAGCGGAAAGGATAGAGATGGAGGCTTATCACAGAACAGTCCTGTGTTCTTACGAGAATCGATGAAGCGCGTGACAAATGCATTCTGAAAGCACTGAACTATCATCATCATCATCGACTGCAACATACCCCGAATACGTACCGGAGCTTAACTGCCATACAGCTATGAGGGAATAAAGCCTTGGTAATTGAATCAAACATCACGGCATCCAGTGAGAGGATGACACAACCGGGGGACTGAACTAAGCATCCTTCATAAATCTCACCGAATACAAGCCCAGTGTATCATAAAAACCAATACCGGTACAGCTTAGAACTCCAATATGCCTGCTATTGGGATCAGGTACCTGTTGTCTCCCGTGGTATATCCAAAAATCTTCAGGGAGAACCGCTTGGATCCAAGACAGTAGGTGCGAAAAACTCACAACGCACAGCTGGAAATCACTGGCGGCAACATCAAAGAACACTAGTGCCTTACTGCCGTGAAGCCATGTCCAATTTGAATTAAGTCTTAAGTGGAAAGAAAACAAATGGAAGGAGAACTAGGACGAGCTTACCGCAAACATCCCAGGTGTTTACACCCCAACATTCAGTCAGATAATCTGAATAGAAATGGACAACACGAACACCACTGACATCAGTTACGCGCCATATCATTCGGTGTCTCCAGTCAAGCACAAGGAAGGTCATGTGGGCCCCATCCTGGAAGGCAAATAAAATCAACAGCACCCTAAATTCATTCCCTTCTGGTATGTCAAATTCTGTCCAGCTCAGGGTTTCCACCACTCCGAATTGGGCAACGAAAATAACGCTCTTTCTGATAAGTGGTAACCAGGCATGCATAATACCTGGCCCAGCCACCTTAGATGACAGTACTGGATGAATTCTTTGATTGAAGTATTACCTGTCCCTGGGCACCTCAATCCGAATTCACTGATTCCAGCCGATTCTCTCTCTGGTTCTGAGGTACTGATGGTCAAAGACCTGAAAATGTCTCAAATCCGCTTCCTGAATTCCTCAGCCGTGCAGAAGTCTGATAAACGCAACCCAGGAATGTTATTTTGGTGCAACAAGTCACAGAACACTAAGGGTGACACCAAGGGGCCCCCAAATGAGTAACGTCGCTCTAACATTTGACCGAATGTGAAGATGTGGTCACCCAGAACTTTCCCACCCGAAATCCTGCTTGCAGATCTTTGACCCCGTCTTCACGCGCCCTCAGACGACAGTGTAGGATAGTCGGCGCAGAGTCTGTATTGGGAGTCAAGCTTAGCTCTCTGTAACTGTCACATTCAGTCCGAGCACTCTTTTTTGACTCACTCTAGTTGGGTGGGATGGTCCCATTTGTCCAGACAGAGGCGAATAGGTCAGACTAGCACCAGCCGAGGATTCCACCCGCATCTTTAAACAGACGCCACTACAAACTACCTAGAATGAAACAGAATGCCGGTGAAATGAAGCGCTTTGACCGTGGTTCCAAGCTCCTAAAGGAGGCAAGATTACCACGCGAAAATCATAGTGACATCAGCCTGGTCGATTACCAAGGAAGATAAATTTGTGAGAATCAAGCTGGGTTTCGCCCTGACCGTAAATGCGTTGACCACACCCCTACCTTGAGACAGGTTCCGGAACTGCGTCACTCTTTCGAATGTTCATCATTGGTCATTTTTCTTGATACGAAGGCTCTTTTTGACTATCAATCTTCCGAAACTACGGCGGTGTCTGGAGATCAAACGTGTCCCCTAAAAATTTCTCCCAAGTGAGAGTAAGCTTTCTCCTAATTTGGTCGAGTCTAACACAAACCCCTCTTTCGCCATTTTTCTTCAACTTTACTGGGGACAAGATAGCTCAGTGGTTAGAGCGGGAATTTACTGAACAGAAGGTCCGTGGTTTAAACCCGGCCTATGCATCTCGACTTCCCCTGTCCAGGCTTGGGCAACCTGGCAGTATCTCAATCCTCGTGTTTCCTTCGGGTTGCAGGGCAGCTAGGCATCGAAAGCGTACTACAGCTGAAAGATTATTATTATTACCGCGTGGGACTCTTTTAGTCCAGGTATGTGATTTGGCAACGAAGGATGAAAGCATTAACGGACAAACTCAGTTGGTTAACGACGACCCCTCCTCAGATGGAGACCCGGAGACTCGTCTAATTTGTGGTCATGGGTGCTGACAGACAAGGGTCAGCAACAGACAGTCAGTGGCACTCCTGCATTAAAAATACCTCCCTCAATACACAGCTGCCAGATTCCATACATCATAGGACAACTAGAAAAATCCAACGTCGATGGACTAATTGGACAACCACCACGAATAGTTGGCTTGTCTCCCCCGGATCTCCTGTTTCTTTTTGGTGACCGTAAATGCAGGGGCCGAAACCAGTAAAGGAGTGGCAGCTGATCGACTGAACTGACTGCGGATGCTTCAGTCAGTCACGTATTCTATGAAAATTGTGTCAACGCTCTGGATCCTCAGATCGCGAAACCATGTCTCTCACATTTGTTTTGCAGACACAACCAACCTACTTTAAGCACGCTGGTTTGTGACACCAGAACAGACACAAGTCAGCGAACGTTACTCGCCCTTTGATAATGTGTTGTTTGACTTCATTATCACATTACACCTGATATTTATGCTGCAGCAGAAAATATGCTCCGGTTGGCTCTTTACGCTAAAGTTAAAGGGAAACCAGAGGGATAGGAATTCGTCATAATCGGCACTTGGGAACGAAAAACTCATCACGCAGCAGAACAACCCAAGTTCAGTGTTTTCCTATAAATATGGTTCCGATACCCGGATTAACGGTATGCTGGAGAATACATTTGATGACAAAACGAAGGGGAGACAGAACAGATAAATTACACAAATAGTGCAGTTGATTTCAAACTCTAAAGCGACCGCAATTATGAGAATAAATGGCACAAATATTACACATAAACTTCACGGGGATTCTCGCTCTAGCCAAGTACATTTAGAGGATTCGATCCACCCACTCCTTCGAAGTAGGCGGAAAATCGCGACTGCTGATCGGTGGTGCTATCCCTAGGTGACGATTGTAGCCAATCAGTCTATCTGAAATATCAGTTCAAGGACCAGAATTTCCGATGACAATGATACTACATGTTTACTAAATATTTTATCAAATTTCACGGGACGTGTTAGGATGTGATGGTGCTTTTTTACTACTAACCGGCTAATACTTCGCCGAACTTGCAAGTAAAGTGCAAGAAATAATTTACCAGTGGCGTCCAGTTCTTTCCACATAAGACGACCAGAGTAGTTCACCAGATATGACCTGTCTACGATAATTTGAAGTAAACTAAGAAAAGTTGTGCACGTCAAGCGCGATAAGAGATTTGTGGCATTTTTGGGGATATTTCAAAGGAAACATCACAAATGAGAGATTCAGCTGGGTTCCAGGTGAGTCTCTCGCAAAACCGAATTTGTTTGCAAATGAGTGTAGTTCGGTAATGTTGTGCAATACGTGTTCAAGTAGAACATAAGGCGGAAACTCGGGGATTGCGCCTAACTGATGAGCCCCAAAAAGAGCGAAACTGGTCGTGAGCTGTCGAAGGGTTTTCAGCAACCTTATGAGTAGTGTATTACGAATATATGCGTCGCGATATCTCGAATATCGTAGCAACTGGAACATGAGGCGGCCTGGTGCAGCACATTCAGTTGCCTGGAAACATCACAAACGAGAGATTCAGCTGGGTTCCAGGTGAGTCTCGTGCAAATTTGTTTACAAATGAGTGTATTTTCTATTTCAATTCTCTCAGTTTCCCCTACTTACTGCGCTTTGTTTCGGCATCATTCTGCAGCAAAATAGAGGACGATGTCGCATAGCCTCACTAACGCTGTAAACAACTTGGTTTTCCGATTCGAATGAACAGCAATCGGCTTCGCTTACAAGGATCTTCTGTACTTGTGTCCGGTTCGTGGCTAGACCGTTCTGATTCACTTCATCCTGGTTTGGATAACACCGAACAAAACGAAAATTTCACAACGCATATATGCGTCATTGTTTGTACACAGTGCACGCCTGGTGGAACAAATGCCCGAACTAGTGACTCTCAGTGATTATTCAGAAAACCGCGAACGTCAAGAGATCGAAAGATGTAGCTAATGGTCGAATGTACTCGGGGCCTGGATGGTCGCCAAATTGGAGAGTACCATCCATCCATTCACATCCTGGATGCTTTATGATGATGGTTTTGTTGAATGGTTTGGAGAAAGGCAAAAAGACGAGTGTTCACGAGTACCGCAGGCACGATGCACCAGACTGGAAGAGTAAATGACAGAGACGAACCAATAACATGTCCCAATATTCCTTTGTGTGGTCTTGAAAAAGAGCCTGAAAAGGCGCAAAACCGAAGCGCGAGTACGGTCATCCTCATCGACAGCACGACATCATGTTCAACATCGATGCTGCACTGTCGTACAGTGGGGAGTGGGGAAGAAAAAGTATGTGAAAGAGAAACGAAGGGAGGCGTCAGCAGTAGCCTGTTTTCGCTTACCCGCCCTACTGTGTGTAGCGAGTAAGGCGACCCGGCTGATGGCACCACGCGAAGGTCGATGTGGCATGAGTTTATTGTTAGATGTAGGTATCACGGTTGTACGTGGGCTGAGATATTGTCAGGGCACCCACACCTAGACAGGAGGACGATTAGGGTCTTCAACCAAAGCCTTTGGCTCAAAAGCTTGACCGCAAGACGGCGGTGTTTGACGGGAAATACAAATTCATTACCATTTCTACGGAAAAAGCCATCACATGTTCCATCCCCCAACCTGGAGAGTTAGAAGACCGTGTCTGTCAGATCTCTAGCCATTGACCAGCGTGGTATGAGAGACTGTGAGTGTCGCGAGGACACCCCCCAGTATAGCTCAATGGGTCGCTGAGGTGCGCAAACCGTCACACCACGGTAAAATCTTGTCTCTTCGTCGTTACACTCGGATTTCATTGGTAACGTCTCTTTCTCAGCCCAGTTAGACTCAATAACAGTTTTGTACCCAAAGGACTTCGATAAAAACGACTACAATTCAACCTACCCCAAACATCAATCCAGTGCGAATTTCGGGTCCTTTCGTGTCCAAGGCGATTGCGACTGGTCGTGTAACGTAGGTCATCGAGTCAGCAGCCTCACGGATGAGTTTGATCGTCTCGGCATGATACTCATGTGAACCATGGGAGAAGTTCAGTCGAGCGATATTCATACCTGACTCAATCATCTTCTGTAGCATCTCCACACTTCGACAGGCCGGTCCTTTTAAAGCGAAAGAATTTTACGGAACAGTTAGTGAACAGCTTGGAAAAATCTGACACAACGACCCAAAGATGTCTGAACAATGCCCGGTAATAAAAAGTAATACGAACATAAGTCGCATAAAAGTCATGTAAACTAATTCCCCTCGGTTCCCAGGCGCCTATGGACAGAGTTTACCAAAGGTCACTTCATTTGATTGGGACAGAGAAGGCAGATGGTGCACGTACAGTGCGGTCAGGATTCAAGTCACATGAGAAAAGGACATGCGCTGAAGCACTGGAGATCAACACAACCGAACTGCATCAACCGTAGTGCTGGCACCAACATTCCGTCTATCTGGCTTGAAGGCGTGGTGCTTTGTACCTTTCTTTTGCTTCCATTTTAACATTACGTATTTTGTCAATTGCATAAACGTTTTTTGTTTGAATACGAAAAAAGACAAGAGCGCGCATTTGTACAATTTCACGCAATATAAACGTGGTTACGTGTTTTGACTCTCTCTTCTGGTTTCGCTCGCGCTTACAGCGGTCACTCGCGAGTTTCATGTGCTAACTCTGGTATCAAAACCACCTTACCTCTTTATTATTGTATATTCAATCTAGCGTTATTATTTTTATTTCTTTGCTACACACTCCTGATAGAATATCTTTGGGGTAGCCAGACCATTACAAAGGTACTGCACGCCTCATTAGCCAGATGTCAAGCAGGGATCTGCACAATAACGTACCACAGCGATAAAAACGAACGGAGGGACATCCCAGTCAATGTACACACAATCACGTGTCTATGCACACATAAATAACACCCCCACACACACACACACAAACGCTGGTTGCATCTGACCGCCAAGTGATCTGAGGAACAGAACCAAATGACGCTGCACTCGTATTCAACTGATTGTGGGAATCCTTGAAAAAAGGTTGCCCACTGCAACCGAAACGTCGGATTATGACATCTCACCTCACCACGCTGTTTTGACTTTAAGAGTTTCCATATTATACACCACATTGCACAATCTTTTTAATAATATCCGAGAAAAGTTTGGTCCGGAACACTACAGTCTTCTAACGCAAAGGATTGTAGATAACCAAGTCCCAAAAACACCCGAAAACTAGTGGGCCCGGATACGAGCACATATCCAAGCACCTGCTGTGGACTAAAGCAAGAACGGGGACGAGACTGCTTTGATGAGAACGACTCGCTGATATCCACCTTGATTAAAGAGGAAAATTCGGTAATCCAAGATCCGACAAAACCACAAAGGCCTGAGAGAAACGCAGGAGCATCAGGACGAACCTTCCGAGAAATGTGCGGAAAAATGAGCGATTGTCCAAACAAAGTGAGGAGCTTTAGTAGTATACGATTGTCGTTGTAGCAGCGAATTCCCTACCGGACTGGAAAAATCTATGAACTGAAGGCCGATTATGTTTTTTCTCCTGGCAGAAGATAAACCAACCGGCGAAATACTTAGCAAGTCCCACGAAATCCTGCCACCTTGGAAACATTACCTTTTAACACTACTCAACCACCCAGTGGATGGTGATCGGCGCCTGATAGTCCGCCCGCCAGAATATACACTGAAGACCTACTTGGTTGACTTTCCCACGGTCAAAGAACTCCTGAGGACCATACATCATCTGTGAAATGGGATACCAGAAGGATTGGACGGCTTGTCCACTAGACTGTTTAAGCTGAGGGAGCATGCTGCATAATGAACTTCCCACCTGCTATACACAATTTCGACAATAATGCAAAGATACGACGGCAATTTATCAATGGAAATGGAAGGGAAATCGACGGAAGACGGACTACTAGTACTACCACGGAGTTAACATCTTAACAGTGGACAGGATTATGACTCGTATCCCGCTAAACCGACTAGTCGTTGGTATTCCAGAGGAAATGTGGCCGAAGACCAGTGTGGGCTTCAAAGCGGCGAAGCACGAGTGACAAATCTAACGGAAAAGTGAACGCAATCGGCCGCTCCCTTGACTGTTTGTGCACTTTAGCCAACAGGTAAACAATATGGATCATCCTACGAAAGCTTGGCTATCAGTGTCTCTCCAGATTATCCGAGTGAGCATTTGGAGGTGTAGGCACGTCAGAGTGCTTGTGATTATCTAGCACCAGGTCCCCCACTCGCCCACTATTTTCCTTTTTCTTTCCTTTAGGAATATAAGTATATTTGAACAAAATTTATGGTTGTACGGTAGTGAAGTACCAGTGTCAACAGTGATACTGCTGTCTCATCTATGGCCAATAAGCTCTCTTCCAAAGTAAACCGTATGTCTTGGTGCATCCCGTGCGTGACATTCGACTAACAGCTTCCGCCTAAGGATGCGAGGTATCACATGCAATACAATAATCAAACCGTTGGCATCCGAGGATATTATGCCAGCTTCACTCAGGCTCAAACTATCGAAGTACTCCTGGAACGTCTCCAGTTCTGTCTCCCTCCGCGTTCTCAATATGCTTTCCATCCAACGAAATGGCTGCAAACTTCATAGTACAGGATCCTGCTTCTGTAGTTGCAACAACCCTCCGGGATCCAGTTCAACGAGGAGGCTATCAGCGCCGATCATGATCTTCGGGGCCTCATCTCCAGTCTCTGGTCTTGACGGTCAATTGGCCGGGTGTTTCTCTTTCCCGACACGTGCCGGATCGTGTAGCTGTACTTGTGTAGCCGGAGTGCCAAACGTGTGAGCTTTCAGTAAGGATTTCTGGTGGTCCTGATCCATTTAAAGGGTTTGTGATTGGTCTTGAAGTAAAACATTTGTCCGAAGAAGTATGGCTTCCATTTATCCAGGGGCCCAGAAGATCGCTAAACATCCCTTCTCAACGGTTGAGTACTTTTCCTCAGCGTTAGTCAGAACACGACTGGCATGTGATCATCATCATCATCAAAGACAGCAACATCA
Source organism: Clonorchis sinensis (assembly GCA_003604175.2). NCBI lineage: Eukaryota > Metazoa > Platyhelminthes > Trematoda > Opisthorchiida > Opisthorchiidae > Clonorchis > Clonorchis sinensis. The sequence continues at coordinate 32,914,826 of CM030371.1, forward strand.
GTGTTGACACTGATATTTCACTGGCGTACAACCGTAAAGTTCGTCCAATTTCATATATATATATATATATATATATATATATATAGTAAAAGCCCTCGAGTGAAAAGAGAGGATGAAGTAGGGGACCTAGTGCTGGCCTATGTCAAGCATTCTGAGGTGCCTACACCTCCAACCGCTCAATCAGACAATCTGGAAAGAAACTGACAGCATGAACGCCACTGACATCGATTAGCCGCCATTTCTTGCAACGTCTCTAGCCAAGCACAGGAGGGGTCACGGGGCCCTCATCCTGGAAGGCGTACAATACCAACAACACCCAAACTCTTCGAGATCTCCACGCCTTTCTGCCAAGTCATGCGCTGTCCACCTCGCGGTTTGCGCCATTCTGAAGGAGGCACGGAGAACAACACTCGTCTCGGTAGACGGTGGGCGTAGCACATGACCGAGCCATCGTAGTCGGTGGTGCTGCATGATTTCCCGATTGAAGTACCTGTCGCACAACCAAATACCCGTTTTCTAATCAACTCATTGCTGCAACGCTGAAGCCATCCAAAACCAGCCACGCTTCTGAGGCATCGGTCAAATAACTGAAGATGACTCACATCACTGTCCGCAGAGGCCAGTCTTGCACCCATACAACACAGCCCTTGCTGTAGCCTGGTACACACGACCCTTAAGATCTAGTGATATGCCTTTTTGACGCCACAAGTGACGCAAATTAGCAAACGTGATTCGAGCCTTTGAGATTCTTGCACTGACTTCATCAGACACATTTCCGTCAGAGCTAATACAACTACCGAGGTATGTAACATTATCCACAATCTCAATGATTCTCCTTGAATTTTAAAGGATATGTCCGGACTGCACGTTCTGAAGCATGACTTTGCACTTTGAAGGTGCAAGGCGCATGCCAAAAGATGGTATGATGGTGATGATCAGTCTATTTAACAGGGCTTGTGCTTCACTTTGGTCTTCAAAGATGAGGGCGATGTCATCTGCGTACTTCAGATCGACAAGGCTCTCATCAGCAACAATTTGAACACAGGGGGTTTTAAGACCTTCTAGCGTTCGCCTCATTATTTCATCAATGACGAAGTTGAACAAGAATGGAGAGAGTGGACATCCTTGTCTGGCACCACTTTTTGTAGGGAAGCTTTTGGAGAGCTCGCCATACACTCTCACCCGCCCAGAAGTATGCGAATATAGGGATCGGATTATGTTCACAAACTTCTGAGGCATACCTTGTTGAACAAGTGTGGTTAACAGCACTGACCGGTGGACAGAATCGAACGCATCCTCGAAGTCAAGGAATACCAAGATTTGGGGTTGTCTGTACATATGATGTTGCTCTAACACCTGACGGAGTGTGAAGATGTGGTCGACGCCTTTAACTGGTCGAAATCCCATTTGAGTCAAGGGTTTGCGTGCCACCGTAAGACGTCGAAGAATCAGCGATACCAGAAGTCTTGTCACAACAGGAGTAAAACTGACACCTCTGTGGTTGCCACATTCACTGCGAGTACCCTTTGTGAAAATGGGCACTACTATCGATTCACCCCAATTGTCTGGGACGGTCTCTCTCCCAGATAGACCCAAATAGGCTAGACAGGCACTGGGTGAGGAGCCCAACGCCATCCTTGAAAAGAACAGGTGGAAGGTCGTCAGTGCAGGTAGAAGGTCGTCAGGACCAGCAGCACGATGACGCTTGAGTAGAGAAATACACTCGGACACTTCTGAGACCGAAGGCGACTCCATATTTACGGTCCAGCTTTTTGTTGAAGCCTGGATTCTGGGGTGGAGGTAGCAGGTGGCCAGCTGAATTGCTGTTCAAAGTACTGTGCCCATCGGTCCAAACGTTCTGCTTTGCTGCACATGAGGGAGCCATTTTGGTCTCTGATTATTTCGCTGACAAGAGGTTTTCGAGGACCAGTCGAACGAATCAAATGGAACAGACTGCGCACATTTCCAGCATTCTTTGCATCTTCCATTTCTTGGGCCTTTCGGGTCCACCAAGCTTCTCGGTCGGTTGAAAAGCTTGCGGACGTTTCCAGTGGCCGTTTATATCCGAGGCCTTACAGTCCGACAGCCGTTCGAGGGACTGGTTCTGACGATTTCGTTTGATTTCTGGGTCCACTAGCTTCTCAATGGCTAAGCGAGGTGTGCGCGTTTTGTGTAAGCCTGAAAAGTGAAGTGAAAAGCAGCAGCGTACAAGTCCATGGTCGGAGTCCACGCTGGTGTTCCAGAAGGAGCGACAAGCAGTGACTGACCCTTGCCATCGATGACTGACGGCGATGTGGTCTATTTGGGTTCGTCGCTAGCTTGTTGGTGGGCACCACGTTGTCAAGCGATTTCCGCTGTTCCGGAAATTCGTACTGCAAAGGAACAGTCTGTGATCGGCACACATCTGAAGTAAGCGGTCTCCGATGTCCGTGCGCCTCGTGTCCAAACCAAGACGACCACCCAATCGGGCCTCAGCAGCGCTCAGTCTACCTACCTGGGCGTTCATATCACCAGCAACCACAACAATATCTGAGGTTTTAAACCTGCTGTAGAAGGGCACCTAGAGAGTCATAGAAACTGTCCTTGGCAGATTCAGAGCTACAGTCAGTTGGGGCGTAAGCAGAAACAATAAACAAGGTGCGATGGACCTCACTTCCTCTAGATTCTCTCACAGATGCTGCCAGACGAACCGCACAGAGGGGACTTTCAACAGGTATCCAATCAAGTAGAGACACTTCCGTTCGGTAGGTCAATACAATACCCACCCCAGCATATACAGTTGCAGCGGCCTCCGCATCACCAACGATGCGCAGCCGGAACCTGGAAGAGAGCGAGGAGGCAGTCAGTTCGACCACAGTACTTGCGTCCTGCGTCCTTGTTTCTGACAGACAACATACATCAATGCTGAGGGAATCCAGCGACTTTGGTCAGTTCATCTAAAAACACCTGTGCTTCAGGGTGCGAACATTAAAGGCGGCTAAGTGGACAGGCTTTCGGGGTTCGAAAACAGACATCGAAGTGTTTAGGGTTGTAACTGAACTCGGACGTACAGAATCTACAACTAAGTGTGATGCAAGGTGAGCAAAACGGTCAGTCCTAGAGCTGGGACCTGCGGAGAAAGTATTGAAATTTGGGCGGGGAGGGTAGAAGACGGAAAACGTGAAAGTGTAAGAAGGGAGGCGTCAGCAGTAGCATGTTTTCGCTTATCCGCCCTGCTGTATGCAGCAGGTGAGGCGACCCGGCTGATGGCACCACGCGACGGCCGACGTGGCATGAAAGTACTATTATTTGTGAATGTCATGGTAGGAAAAGGCATGTTTGATGACCTCGTACCTCTGCTTTAGGACTGCACCGATACCACGATCACTAGTATCCGTCGACTTATCCTGTCTAGGCTTGGGCAACCTGGCAGTATCCCAGCCCTTGTGCTTTCTTCGGGTGACATGGCAGCTAGGCACCGAAAGGGTGTTACAGCTGAACGATTTTATTTTAAGTGTACTTTGCACCAGTAAATATCTTCCCGACCCTGGGCACTTTGAGAGTCAGCTGCTGATCCAGCATCCGAGCTTTGACACGTTCGATGGCCTCATGCGCTTCCCTTGTCCATTCGAACTTCCGATGTTGACGCAGCAAATCGTTTTGAAATCCTTGACAAATCAAATGCAATATACTGCTCGTCCGAGAAACTGTCGTAAGAACCGCTTTGAATTAGGAACGGCACAGTCCTGGGTCTTTTCCGGCAGTGGGCTAACCTCTTCTTGATCCAATTTATGCCAGAGCAGTGTCACCGAACTTTGAAATAGCGATGTGTTGGTTTCATTTATCCGAAGGCCAGTTTCGCGAATGCGCTTCAGCACGATTTTCATGTGAACGGCTTGTTCTGGTTCCGAATCACTATAAATATATACGATATCGTCTCCGTACACGGCGACATTCTGTAGTCCCTTCGTTAAACGAGGCACTAAGAGCCGAAAAGTGGATAATGCACCCGAAAAACCAAGCGTCTTAATTGATATTAGGTGTTTCCAACTGTGAATGCAGTTTTCTCCCGGTCCCCTGACTTATAAGCTGGTTGCCAGTATCCGGAACGCAAGTCGAACACCGTGAAACATCGGGATTGCTGGAGCGGACGGAAAATATCCGCAACCGAAGGGACAGCTACAACCCGATTTACGGTCAGTTCGTTCAAACTCCCGAACTCCAAGCGGTATTCCCATCTCGCCTTCTTCACAAGCACAACCGGGGAATTGTACGCACTGTTGGATTCCTCGATTATGCCATTTTCCGGCATCTCTTGAGCTTGTTTATGAACGTCCTCCCATAGATGGAGCGATGGCTGACGAGGGTCGTAAGGTCAAAAGCGCTCAGACGAGAGGGGGATTTTGTGTTCGATCCACAGGTAGAAGCCAAACAGATCTTCATCGCCTGTGCACAGTTCAGTACACTCCGCGACCACAGACTGTACTGACGGCATGTTACAACACGGAAGCTTTTGGATACGCAGTTCGCTCACAGCAGTGCTTGGGTAACCTTCAAGCTTGACTGAACCCTACTGTGTCATTAGTTTGCTTCGCTCTAGGTCCACCACGGATTCTGCGCTCTTGAGGAAATCTGCTCCGAAAATTGTGTGCTTTAGGTCTGAGCTGCATCGACTTATCACCTAGGCACATTGAGTGCATTGGCAATCCGTCAATTTTAAGTGGGGTTTCACCCACTACCCTCACGGCCAGCGCGCACGGTTTGCACTCAGCTTCGTTCCCTCTCTGCTTCAATGACGCCCCTGTTCCCTCCATCCCAATAACGGTCTGTATCGTAGCCTGGCACAGCACTGATCGCAACCCACCCGGGAATAGAAGAGTAAGCCAAACCGTTATTATTGACAAGCGGTTGGGTGCGGCGACATTGATTCTTCCATTGGCAAGGCATGCCACAATTGTAGCATGGGCTCTTTCGAACGTGCTTTCGTGGTTCTCTCTTCATGGTGGCAAGCTTTTCGTTTAGTCGGTATGTGTGAAAAACCACTGTGGCATCAGCCTGGCAGCTGTAGCATCGAAATTGCTCTCGAGTCATCTTTCGAAGGTTGACTGAACACATGGAGTGATTGATCCTTGAAAACCAAACTGGGTTCCGTCCTGGAAGATGTATCGACGAAATTTTCACCCTCCGACAGATTCTAGAAAAGCGACACTACTTCCAGCGGCCAACAGTAATTGTCTTCCTCGACTTGGTGAACTGTAAACTGAACTGAGCTGCGAACTGTCAGGCACTATGGCAATGTCTGTGGAGCAAAGGTGTACCCCGTTAATTCCTGACCTTCCTCAAGGCGCTGCAATCAAACTCCCGCGGACATGTGAAGTTCTATGGGGAGCTCTCGCCCGAGTTCACCACATTAAGTGGTGTCAGGCAGTAGTGTCCCTTTCCTCTCTCCCATTTCCCCTTCGACTTTGTCATTGATACGATTATGGAAAACTCATTACAGGCCTCTAGTGCATGTAGGCGTGACATCAGTCTAGCCTAGGCCGAGTTTACAATGCTACGGTGCGCTCCATATTATTACACGGGTCAGGAATCTGTCCGCTGCATGCTGAGGACGCCAAAAAACCTTCAGTGTTTGACGCTTCACGTCTTCGGAGTATTGCCCAAGCCTGCTGAAGTACAGGCGAGATGACTAGAGCTCGAATTTACTGACCGGAAGGTCCGTGGTCCGAACTCGACCTCTGCCTCTCGATTTCCCCTGTCTAGGTTGGGGCAACCTGACAGTATCCCAGCCCTCGTGCTTCCTTCTGGTTGCATGGCAGTGAGGCACCGACAGGGTGCTACAGCTGAACACATTCATTCAATGCTAAAGTACGTCAAATGGTTTTCGGAAGATGTAGCCCGGCCAAGATAGATGAACTGATCACATTCCATAGGTTACTCTCGCTTCATCATGTGCTCCATATGCCAGTTGACTGACTCCCCGAAAATCTTTTTTCGTACGACTACGCGAAGGATGGGGGCGAGATGGCTCAAGTGGTTAGAGCGCCAATTTACTGACCGGAAGGTCCGTGGTTCGAACTTGACCTCTGACTCTCGACTCCCCCTGTCTAGGCTTGGGCAACCTGGCAGTATTCCAGCCCTCGTGCTTCCTTCGGGTGGCATGGCAGCTGGGCACCCGAAGGGTGTTACAGCTGAACGATTTGGATTTTTGACGCGAAGGATGGAAACGGGCCAAGGCCGGTAAAACAAGGACTTGGCAGCAAAGTATGGAAGCCATTACCAATAAACCCAGCTGCATTGATCAATGCTGATCCCTGGATGGGGAACCCGAGACGGGACACATCAAGGGTTAGAAACATTGTTAGACATGGCCCAATCGCGTTCGTGTGTCCAAGCTGTTGCCTTCAATGCATAGCACCAATCTCCCCAATGAAAACTCCATTGATAACCCTGTATTTATGCATCAATTATATCAGCTACTGCCTCTAATGCGCAGCTACTTACCTCACCTCCACAAATCACCAGTGAACAGCTATAACCACTGTACGACAAGTACGCGGGTCTTATAGCTGATGATATGCCCCCACACCTACACACATCATTCCGTCCGATTTTGGAGGCAGATCCTGTTTTTCCGACTTGGGTTTTCCGAGTATGTTCCCAAGCAGCATATGAACATTACTAGGATATCAGGCTCATGGATGTTGCCGTTGAGATAGTTGATCCGATGACCCTCAATTCACTCCAGAGCACGAGATTATCGAGCACGACATAATCGAGGAAGATTCCATGCCGACAGAAGCAGGTCAAAGGCTATTTCGACCTGCAACATGCAGATGACGTTGATTTCTTCTCCGAAGAGACGAAAACGACAATTATTTTTGGATGAACGGACCAAAGTTATTCCGTTATTTGGCATGTGCTTTAAACCCACGAAGTGTAAGGTCACGCTTCTAGACACGCAGCAAATGAACAAGCCACACAGAATCCAGAGAGACACTCGAAGTTGTAGAATGTTTTGTGTACCTGGAAGATTGCATTAGTTCTGACTGTAGTGTAACAGATAAGGTCAATTCACTACTCTCTAAGACTCGGGCCACTTTTGCTGATTTGAGACACCTACAACGCTTCTGAATCTCAAGGGATATGTATACCAGGCTACATAACTGGTCGTTTTGTTGTATGGCTGTGAGAAGTGGCATCGTCGGGCAGCGGAACTGGGAAGTCTCCGGATCTTCGAACACTGTTGTCTCAGAACTACAGCTGATGTGGGCTGATGCCAGAGAATCTGTAACGAGGCAGTTAGAAAGCGAATGTTCGGTTGTGCAACGAGGAATTCCATCGAGTGTGTCCAACACCAGAACCTGCTTTGGTTAGACCACGTATTGCGCATGCCGAAATATCGTTTGCCGAAAAGAGCGCTGTTTCCCATGCCCAACTCAGAGTGGCGCAACCAGAGAGGTGGCCAACCCTTGATCTGGAAGAGGGAGATAAGAATTATGAAATATTTGGGTGCTGTTGGTGTTACTCGACTTCCAGGGTGGGGACCGCGAAATTCCCACTGCGCCTGGTTGGAGACGCCGCAAGATAGGGCTGCTAAGCGAGGTATATAGCGTTCTTGTTGTCAGTTTCTATCCCGAGTGCCTGGAGGTGTAGACACCTCGGAATGATTGTGGTAGGTCAGCGCTGCGGCCCTTCCACACCTATTCTTATTCTTTCCTCTACAATAAGGCTCTCAAAAAGCACGGTTGTACGACAGTGAAGCATGCGTTAAACAATAATGTTATGCAGTTAACCAGTCAGCTAACACAGTTCCGACTGGCAGAAAATGGGAGAGCGTAGGAGGTAGAGCCAACGTTTGGAGGTGACAGCATATTCAGTCAGCTCTGGAACCAGGCGATACCATTGATGCCTGAGTGTCACTCATTGCGTGATTGAGGCTTGTCTGCCAGTGCCATTAACCACTGGCGAGTTGGATCTCAGAGTCCCCAACCAGGGGGAAGGTAGTTGCCGACGCAACTATATTTACTGGTTAATGCTTCCATACTTCGTTGCCAGGTCATACACTGTCCATCTCTAGGTTGCTTGCGCTTAGCACTAAGCTGAAAAAAGAGCTCCCAGGCATATAGTCCTCTGACATTCGGAGTAAATGATCAAAATAGCGTACCCATTGAAGCGCGAGCAGTTCATTCATCGTGAGAGTTTTATTTTTTCAAGACCCCACCTAAAGCTAGCAATCTGTGTTGGTCGGAGTTCAGTGCTGCAATGTCCTTGAGGGCTACACTGGCTGGGGCTCAGTTTCACAAGGTTCAAACATTTCAGGAAGGCTAAATAAGAGAAGCTCGACGAAGAACAGAACATTCTCGCACTGTGAGGGATCGTACCAGCGGGCAACCCAGAGGTAAAGTCGAAAGGTCCTCTGTCGTAATACAGTGAAGGAAGTAGGATGTTTCCTTTAGGTGACAAGCATATCTATATTTATGGAAGCAGCGAGAAAGAACGGATTGATGAACGAACACTCCGGGCGCCCAACGATTACCCTGACTGCCGCTGTATTACTCAATGCGAACTCCAAAAATTAAAGTCTAGCGCTGCTCAGAAAACACCTGAAGTGCACAATCGCATTAGGAGTTGGACAATTACACCTTACTCCCTGAGCGCACGGGCCAGGCCAACCCTTTGCTGCCAAGCGGATCAGACAATTGAGTCGGAGGTTAGGGGAGGGTCCCGAACAAAACCCTACATCATTCTACTGCCTTGTGGGCCAGAATGTCGAGATACAAGTCCAGAGTTGCGTAACTCACCCGATCCCCTTTCCCACCCATCGAATAATCCAGTGCAGTCAACCCGTCTGCCAGTCCCCTAGCCATTGTTTCGTGCCCAAACTATCGTCCATCAAAGTCAACCAAAACAACCCCTTGGTAAGCCTCAAAGATCCGGTACACGTTGCAGCATTCAATGTTCGTACTCTGTCATACTGGGAAACAAGCATCTCTTGCTGAAACCTCGCTTTACCTCTCTGTTGATGGGTGCTGTGTCTCCGAAACATGCATACAACAACCCACCTCAGTCTTGTGCCTCAAGCGCCTTAGGAAAGGCTTAATTATTTCATATTTCACTCTTCCAGTACCCTGTGATACTGACGGCCGTGATATATACAGCGTGGAAATTCAACTCGACCCCAAAGCTAAAAGGGCTCCACCAGACTGGATCCCAGTTAGCGGTCGCCTTTGTGCTGCACGGTTGTCCGGTTCAATTTAGATCAATGCAGTAAATTTTATTTATTGTATCAGCATGCGCCTCGATTAGCTGCAGTTCTGAGTCTGAGAAGGACCAGTTTTACGCATATCGGCCTCGACCGCTTCGGTCAGCAACAACGGATATGGTCATCCTCGTAGATAGCATGAACTGCTGAGTCCGGAAAAAGTAGTTAGGTGGCAGATATGGAGTCGATGCTCAGCGTACGGATAACGGCGAGCAACTTCTACAGTTGTATGCTGAATATCATCTGTCCCTGGCCAGTACGGACTTTCAGTACAAACGTTTAAATCGTGTTAGCTGCAACTGTTACAACTGCAAGGCAGTTATCCACTCAGTTATACCACGTGGCTATCAATTATATATGGAGAGCCTCAATTAAAGATTGTAGTTCTCTCTGGGGCACGAAAGTTGACTCCGATCATGCCGTTGTACTGGTCGTTGTCACGTTGCTTTCCGTCAGCATTACGCGTGTCGAAGCAGAGCAATCGCGTTCATCAACTTCGATGAGTTTTTGTAGCTCAGCAGTACCGAGCTGATCAGACTAGAAAGATACTGGAAACGCAGTTAAGCTGATGCGGAAGACTGGTCGGAGGCTTAATGGGAGCGAGTTAAAGAACCTGTACTCACAGCTTCCAGAAGCGTCTGTCCAGACCATCCCATTTAACTGGATATCGTCCAGATAAGCAGACCTTATTGCTATTAAAAAAGCCACACCAGCAACCAGCTACTATGCTGGCGCATGCAGATCCTTCAAACGACGGATAAATAACCTGAACAATGAGAGCGAATACCGGTGGCTTGTGACGGTACATGAGATGGAGAAGGCTTTCAATATGAGCAGCTACGCGCTCAGCTGCAGCTGATTCGATCAACCTGGATCAACCAGGGAAACAAACAGCAAAAGAAGACAGCTCGTGTGGGTTGGTGTCGGCGAATCCGTAACGAGGCGGTTAGAAGGCGAGTTTTGGGTTGTGCAACGGGTACTTCCATTGAAGAATGTGTCCAGCACCAGAAGCTGCGTTGGTTGGGACATGTGTTGCGCATGCCTAACCATCGTTTGCCGAAGAGAGTGCTGTTTTCCATGCCCAATTCAGAGTGGCGTAAGCAGAGAGGTGGCCAACCCTTGACCTGGCAGAAGAGTATGAAAGAAATCACGAAACGCTTGGGTGCTGTCGGTGCTACTCGCCTTCCAGGATGGGGACCGCGTGATCCCCAGTGCGCCTGGTTGGAGACGCTGCAAGATATGGCTGCCAACCGATGTCAGTGGCGATCTTGTTGTCAGTTTCTATCCAGATTGCCTGAATGAGTGTTTGGAGGTGTAGGCACCTCGGAATGATTGTAGTAAGGCAGCAATAAGTTCCCTCCCCGTCCATCTTTATTCTTTTCTTCACAATAAGGCTTTCGAAAATCATGGTTGTACGGCAGCGAAGCATCGGTGTTGAACATTGATGTCATGCTCTCGACGATGATGATGATGCGAACTGCTGCTGCCGAGCGCGAGCATACAGTAAGCTTTCGCTTGAGTTGACCACGTCAAGCGGTGTAAGACAAAACTCTCTCCTTTCTTTCTTCAAGTTTTTATGGGTGTACTGATTGAGATCTCCCCGCCTGGTCCTGAAAATTCGAGGATCTAAATACTCCCAAGAAGTTCGTCCAAGAACAAGGACAATAATGCTCTTTTTCTTTTTGGATACGGACGCCAGTGGGCCGGGATATTTGAACGAAAGCGTCCTCAAGAACTACTAAGTTTGTTCCCACCCGCACGTCACAAAAATAAGCGACAGCAGATATCTGGCTTACTAAGCAGAAAAAAGATTAAATCCCGCCAATTCCCATCTTTACAATCGTTGCTGCAACAGTTATCCAGTCTGAATTTCTACTGCAATGGCACTCAGTGGAATGCACTTGGAAGGTGCCACGGGAGGGGGACTTGACATCTCGAAAACCGGAGGACGAACAAGGGGAGTGTCCACTAGGAACCCGAAACAAAGGTACTACACTACATTCATGACATGAAGTTTGCTAAGTCTGACGTCCAAGACTATTTTCAGTTGTTGGATTTCACTAAGTATTTTTGGCTGAGTGAGGCAGGTTCCCATGTTCCAGTGGCGATGCGTATGTCTAATATTCACTCCAACTTCAATCGGGATACTACAAAGAGATAAAATTTCAGCGATCCATTTGGCTTCTGTCAGTTTACAAGCCTAGCAGAAGCCGATCAGGACACGTTTTACAAATTTAACGAACCGCGCGTGCATGGATGACAAGTGGCGGCAAGCGTCATGAGGATTCGGAACAAAATTCAAAATCTACCTATTGTGCAGATAATTCCGGTGTTCCGGACCGCAGGCGTTTCTCCATCGATGTCAAGATTGACTACATGTTCAAGGTGAGATCTTGCATGCAGATGTGCATCGCTGCCTCCCGATTCACCGCATTTCGATATCACGAATTTCGGAAACGACGTCCTCCCAAATGAGGTACTAAATTCGAATTACGAAAAAAATTTACGGAAAACCAACTTGACACTGAAAGACATCACAGGGCGTCGATTATGTGAAGAGTAAAAGTGCGCGCCTCAAAAACGATCCACTCGCGCCCATCCGTTTTATTGGTTTTAACAAGATAATTACGCATAGACTAATACATGACATCGAGCGCACTTTCTCCCAAGCTTTTGGGTTAGGTT